>JAUJYQ010000059.1:0-12507 GCA_033995645.1 Hemileius initialis | reverse complement strand
TCGTGGTACATTATTAAATGATCGACAATGTCACTAACAACCTAGTCCGTTATCACATCGTAATGATTAATAATTTGTATCTTGATTTTGAAATTCATAATAGAAATAAAATTTATATTCTATAATTAAGAACCCATAAAATGTGGTTACAATATGATAAAGAAGTGACCAAAACTGATGCAAAACCATTTATGTAGGTTGTCTGTTGGAAGCTTAGGTTGTTCGGAGATGATATTATTTATACAATTATCACTTCTAAATAATTATTCAGTATATAATCTAGTTCATATTAGTCATTTCGTTAAAGTTATGTAGAGGAAGCCAAAAGGGATTTACTTCTGACTCATGTAATAAACACAAAATTTATTTGTTGAAAACTATTCATTTGTTAGGTCCCAGTAATTAGTCGACAAGTTTACGAATTTGTGACACTATGTAATCGAAATACATTCAATGGAGTAATGCATAGGTAATGCAATAACTGAAAAGCAGCAGCAATGCCAAGCAATGGCAAACGAGAGTCAGCGGTAAGCAAAACAAATGAAAGACCAGTTCAGAGAATTGATAACCAGATCAGAATCACGCAATCAATAAGTTTTGCTTGAGATGAAGTGTCACATGAAGTGTCGGAAATCAAACATTGATTGTCTGCTTCTTCTCATCGATTGTCTCGTTTCCGACCGTCGAATCCAATTCGACAATTGTCTCGATTACTGACCACCGATTGGCCACTATTTCAAGCGAGTGTCTGCTCTTCTTCTTTACTGATACCTGGCTATTGTCTGCCTATTGTTCGCACATAAATGCCACTAATTATAAAATGCTCCAGTTAAATGCTCAAGTTAGAATTGATCTAGCTCATTACAACTTTAGCTATAAACTTTAGCACTTAAAAAGAATTGATATTTACAAACATTTATGAGATATTCGAATACAAAAAGGTGTGAACACAATTTATAATTTCAATTATTGTCAAAACCCATAATTGACTCAAAAATTTTCAATTTCATCAATAAGTTTAAATTATTATATTAGAGTTCGTAATATAACATCTCATAAGTTAAATGGACATAAAAATTTCGAACAAAAGGACTAATTTTGACACATTTATGAATTTTTCACTAATCAATGAGTATCACAATCAATCAAGGTAAATTACGTTTCATAAAGCAAAGCGAATTCCAGAGTCCCGTCTTCTCACAGATATAAGCATAATATTTGGGAGGATGAAGCAAGGATAGAATTGTTGATTTTATAAGTTACAAAAGTTATTCATTGCGATTATAAAATTTGGTTGAAGTTAATTTTAATCATTTGAATATACCTTCAATTAAAATAATCACATTTAATGTAATTATGAAAATATTTTCAGGATTTTATATAAAAGTTGATCACATTTTACACAAGATTATTGTCACAGCATTTAGAGGCTCAATAATAGAAATCAACATTAGCATTTTAGCTCAGATTTTGAATAGTAAAAAAAAACAACATTAAATTAAATCTCAACACTATTTTTAGTTGTAGTTCGGTGTTTACAATCAATCAGAACCTTGAATATTAAACACAAAATTTATTTGTAGAAAACTATGCATTAGTTAGTTCGCAGTAATTGGTCGCAAGTTTACCAATTTGTGACACTATATAATGAAAATTCAATGGAGTTTGCATAGGTAATGTTATGACAAGAAAGCACCTTGCCAAGCAATGGCAAACGAGAATCAGCGGTTAGCACAACCAATGAAAGACCAATTCAGAGAATTGAGATCAGAATCACTCAATCAATAAGGGTTTGGGTCATCGACTCTTCCGAAGTGCTATTTGAAATAAATTTGGTTATTGAGGAAAAAACAATCAATTAATTGAATTGAATTGAGAGACAAAAATAGTGGTCAAATATATTTATTTAGAATTGTCAAACAAAAGTTATCTACAATTGGCGTTCAGTTGAGCTGAGTTATGAGTTACTGCATAATTGAGTTGAGCCGACAATACATGTCTGGCCGTACAATACAAAGAGTTTCACTGATCACTGATATCATTCACATTCATCACTTGCTTTCACTCATTCTATTATTCGTTTTTATAAAATGTATCAAAAGTTGTAAAACAAAGCCTTATTAAACAAGTTTTTAGTCAAACGGTTGTATATATTAGATATTTATAAAGTCATTCATTGATTGGATAATAAAAGTCCAAAAATAGTGATCAATATAGGGATGACTTTAGAGATGTCTGTCTTTGTTTCGACTATCAATCGACTAGAGATGTGATTCGAATAACTAGTGCATTGCATGGCTTGCATTGTGCGATGAGGTATCGTATCGTTAGCTTCACTTCACTCCTCACTTCATTGAGCAAATCGGGTACATTCGGGTACACCTCAGGTAAACCCTAACCCCTGGCATGACTAGGAGTACACGTTTTCGGACGACGGCAGCGAAAAGTGTCGGTAAGTTATGTACTCTTCAGAGACTTGGCTTTTCAATGGACTTCGTCTTTGAATTCGCAATCTATAGTCCGCACACAACACACATAGAGTGAGTGTCAGCACTACAAAGACGACAAGAGCGAGGATCAGGCCGTAAGTGGACAGTGATATAAGACTCCGCTCAGTGGGAGATAATGTGCGCACCTATTGATACATAAAACAAAACATGTCTGCAATCAGATGCTGGAAGAGATGCTAATCCGTAGCCCATAATCATTAGGCAAAAGACATAAGCCGTAACGGCTGTTAACATATGATAACTTACTTGCGAGCACTTCCTGGCAGTGGTAAAAAACTCAGCAAAGCTTTTCATGTCATCAGTTCTGACATACTTTCCGTTGGCCTGAATGCAAATGGTATACCAGTTGTCGGCCTTGAGGTCGACGATATCTAACTGTCTATCGAACGGACCCAAGAGTTTGTGGGTGAGAGGAGGCGTTTGGTTAGCAGTCAAATAGTACTCGAGAGTGAAACCGCCCAATAGGGACACGTTGTGAACCTGCCATCTGATCCTAACTTGAGTCGACTCGAGTTTACTGATTTCCATCATCGATATGACGGGGACGGGACAGAAGTCGACCGGATGCAGACCCAGCACAGACCTGCTCTGCAGCCGCTCGGGTTGCGCGCACAGCAGGTCCTGTCTGTCCGAGAAGACTAACCATCGACTCTCTAACCACTTATACACCGGAAGGAGTCTACAGTCACAGTAAAATGGGTTACCTATAAGTCAAGCGTTAGTCACAACTAGTAACAACTGATGGTTCGGTCGTTGGCATACCTGACAACATAATTGCCTGTAAGTGCACTTCGAGGGCTTCGAACAGCTGAGCGCTCAGTTGCGTCAATAGGTTTTGTCTGAGATCTAAACTCTTGAGTTGAGTCATGTTTTGGAACGCATTGGTAGATATGGAACCAATAGAGTTACGTCGGAGTGATATGTGGACCACACTCGGGCCTAACCGACCGAACGACTGGATGCGAGTCAGCAGATTGAAGGAGAGGTCGAGCGTCTGCAGAGAGTGCAGGTCTGCCGTCAAGTGCGGCACTTCCAGCAGATTGTTTCGGCTCAGGTTCAGAGTCTGGAGCCATACTAAGCCTGTGAGCCGTTCTTCTGGTAAGGTATCGATTCTGTTGGTCGATAAGTCGAGTTCGCAGAGCATTGGCAACGGTCTGAGCGCTGACGGCAAGACATTCTCGATTTTGTTATTTCGCAGCGAAAGGGTCTTAAGGTTAGGAAATCCTATCAAATCGTATGAAGTAATGATCGAGAGATTGGCGTCGTTTATATAAAGCGATTCGAGCGAAGCCAAGCCATCACTTGAGCCCTTGTCTTCTCTTATCTTAACCATTGGGTTCTTATTGAGGGTTAGAATTTTGAGTTTAGAGAGAACGGCGCCGATCAGTAAAGTGCTCGGCATTGACGACAAACTATTGCTGTCTAACTGTAAGCTCTCGAGAGAAGGCGTTTCGTTGAACAGTAAGCTTGGAATCGATCGCAACGAGTTATGAGACAAATCGAGCTCTTGCAGAGAGGATAGACCAAAGAGGGCCTGTCGGGGCAATACAGTCACACTTGCATGGTGAGTGATCATGGTCATTGCTGATAGTGTTCATGTTCATGCTAGATAATGTATTGTATGTTCTTGTCTTGCATTGCTTCTACTTTACTCAAATTATTCAAACGTCATGCACACAATACGACAAACGATAAACCACTGCAAACCATAAACCAATCGATATATAGATTTACATTTCGTACCAATTGTTTGGTTGCGTTGGACTCTAAGCCCGAGTCAGTGATCACATTATTGTCCAAATAGAGAGACTGGAGTTGAGTGTTGTGTGTGAGTAGCGGCGGGTCTATAGCTTTGAGTCGGTTCGACGACAGGTCCAGAGTTATGAGGTTTGGCAGTGAGTGCAACGCGTTATAGGCTATCGTCTCAATGGAGTTGTGTTGGAGGAACAGCACAGAAAGGGTCGACATCTTTACGAATGTCTCGTTAGTTAGACATATGAGTCGGTTGTGCGAAGCGAACACCTCTTTCAGGTTTGACAGGTTATGGAAGCGAACCTCTTCTAACAGATTGTTACTCAGGTCGAGGGTTGTCAGCGAACGAGAGTTACTCAGGTCTACCACTCGGAGCTGGTTATGGCTCAGGTCTAGCGCTTCCAAATTGATCACATCTTTCAAAAGGGACGAGTCGTTCACAAAGGTCAGGCTATTGTTGGCCAGCGAGAGGCTCGACAGGTTGGGCACGGCTAACAGCGAATCCCTGTCCAACTTTAAGAACCGATTCGACTGCAGGTCTAATATCCTGAGCGACGCTAAACGAGTCGAACCGTCGGTCCCTATCTCTGACAATCGATTGGACTGAAGTCGCAATGTGTCGAGTCTTGCGAGGCGTGCGAGGGCTGAGAGGGGGAAGCGGTCGAGACTGTTGTCGCTTAAGACCAACTCTACTAAACTGCTTTCAAGTCCGCCAAACGACAAGTCATGCAAACTATTGATTAGATTTGACTGAAGGTTGAGACTGACGAGGGGTAGGCCGTGGAAGGCATAGGAAGATACTTCTTGAATGGCATTCGACTGCAAGTCCAGAGTCGAGAGACTCTTCAGTTGACTGAGCGCTGGCTTTGGAACGGCTTTCAGTTTGCTATTGACTAAACTCAATGTTTTAAGACTTGGTTCTAATCCTAGGAAAGCTTCGAATGACAGGTCGGCCAAAGATGGCAGAGAAAGCGATATCTGCTCTAACGATGAGAGGTTCTGAAACAAATGGTCTGGCAGTCGGACCAGAGAATCATTAGTCGAGTGAACAGTCAACGACTTAATTGGAAGGGACGCCGCGTTCACGACATCTGTCAACTCAATCATCGCTTCAATCTTGCAGTCTATGAGCAGTCCGTCTTCGGAGGCATAGCACCAACAGATGGAGTACTGTACTAACGGCGAACAGCCGTCGGATCCATTAGCGGACAGAGCCGTACCGGTAAGCGGTTGTGCGACCGGACCGACATTCAGGCTTACGACTAGACTCGAGAGAGACTGGTCTTGAGTTAGAGGAAGTGTTTGCAATACAAACTGTGACAATGGACGGGACTCTGGGCTCTGTTCGGAGCGCAAAGGGGTCTGAGTTGAGCAATGAGTGACTGAGACTGTGAGTGAGGACAACAGTAATGCGATTGAGATCGCGATTCGCAAACGCAAAGACAACTCTTTGGTTACATTTGTTTCACTTTTCATATCTTTTCAGTCAGTTCTGTCAAAACAAAGAGAAAACAGTGAAAGACAGCGATAGACATGGATTGACCCTCTCTTCAGAGGGTCACCACAAGAGGGATCGCCAATGGATTGTTCGGATTGGATGTGTTGGACACGTCTTAGACAAGCAAACGATTGGCCCAACCATTGCTGGTACGCAACCATTGCTTTGAGACACGTATGCGAACCAGTCTTAGACTTAGAACTGGTCTCGACTTCAGATACCATTGATTAACCCATTGATTAGGCATTGACTACATTCTAGTGAAACCAAAATACGACAAATCAAATGATAATCATATAATACAAATCATAATCATATCAAACCATTACAGCCACACAAGTGGTGACAAACAAGTCATAACCAAATTAATTAATTATGTCAACCATAATAACCATTAATACTCTTAACAATCAAATCAAATCACAAGACGTGAGTCGCGCAGAGCACTACTCACCCGATCTGTTTCACTGGACACCAGACTTGTGGTCCACTTTCGGTCGCTCCCGTGCGGCCCCACTGGCCATCGATGGCCGTCTCTTCATAACTGCGCACTTCTTCGCTACCATCGACTGACGTGAGTCCGATAGGACTGGCGTTTGACGAGTGGCGGAGCGGACGGACAGACAATGCTTTTATAGCTCACTTGGAGTTACAGTGAGTGACGTCACACAAAGAAACCCAATCGTTGGCGTTCAGCACATAAACCACGGATTGCATTCACATTCACTCCGATTCTCCCTTCGCTGGTCAACAATCAATTCGTGTTTAGATCGCAATTATCGATAGATATGAAATTGTAATTCAAAACATCAGCAAATCTTTCTTAAGATTAAGTCCTAAAATCACCTGATTTTAGTCAAACTCTGTTGAAAACCCGATTATGTGATTGGGTGTCACTCGGCCTCAGTTCTTGAGCTGTGATAAGTGATCGCTCCGTACGACTACGCGATTGCAGTGGTTTGAGACACATCTAAACGATGGCCCAAACGTTCGCATACGACGGACGCAACGCGTGGGCAGTGGTTGTCATGACTGCGATGCGATCGTAAGCCAAACGTTTGCACTTTCAGTGCGTTTACGTTACGATCTATTTGTGTGAATAATGTAGAGGAAAAATAAGTGACATATTTGCGAAGTTTCGAGAACTGTTGGTTGGCTTACCATTGGTGCAGAACTCACTCACAAGAGCTAAAAATATTTGACGTGAGACTCAACACGAGTCGACTTCAGTGCAGATTTTGCAGACCCTATACGTCGACCCTATTTATGCGCTTTTTGTCGTAAACAAGAGATAAAATGCAAAAACACTTTATTACGGCATTTGTTATCTGGCACACGAGAAACAAGACAATAAGACCACCTCATTGTAAGACCTAGCTCACTGTCACATGCCATTTTGAGCCAGTTCCATCATCATTATATAACTTTCTAACTTAGTTAACTCATAGAACCATAAGAACTGTGATAAGCTAGCTAGCTAATTAACAGGGATCTACACTGAGCTTGTTTGTGGGGCTTCCTATTGATGTAGTGGCGCGAGTGCTGAGGCCAGTAATGGCCCGATCAGTGGCTCTAAGCCCACACCACTGCCGGCACTGACACCACTGCCAGCACTGCACTGACCGTAATTAACTATCAGATAGCGATCTCTTTGTTGGATCCGATCGATTCATTCCAACACTTGTGCGCTCGATATCAGAGCCAATCTGACGCTCACATAGGCCATAGACATTCTAAAATGGTCTTGGTCACTATCGAACCAATAGCGTGGCAATCGCTGTCATTGATATGTTTGTAGCGAATCCAATGTCATCGCAAATGCAAAGTCAATCAAAACTTAATTAAATGCTTGCTTAACAACAAAGTATTTTTCCGATCCCTCATTCAAACCCTTGTATTCATTGCTTGCGATCGATATGTCATTACTCGAGCCTTCAATGGTCTCGGCTTTCGTTGATATGTGGCGCACATATATCACTGCAAACACGTCTCACAAATATTGTGCCATTCGCTCAATTGTTTCCTAATTATTCTTTATTCTTTGCCTAACTCTTGTATCATGCTAATGGCTTATTGCGACAAACTTGCTACCAATACCACCAAGGTTCATCTGCAAAGTTCATTTCCTTTTCATTCATTGCAACTTTTATTTCATAAATCTATTTGGCATTTCATAAATCCGGTTCTGACAGTGAATACTTGTCTGACAATGGTTTGTAACTAACAATTTGACACAATTTAAACACAATTTGGAACAACTCAGACATCACTCTATTCAATATAAACTCTATACAACACATACAGTGTATAACTATCGTTGTTTTCATATATTTATTACATAAATATATTGCATAAATATATATAAGTTCAACAGTGAAAACAAAATCGAGATAAGCTAGAAGATAACACATCCTATCCTATATGTCGGCAAAATTAATCTAGTTCACAATGATCCCAACTGTTCAGTCAAAGTTTGTGAGTCCCTCTCTGGACATCTCTGTCACTGCACATCAGTGATCAGCCAAACGTCACAAATAGTGTCTCAACTGCTGTGCCATCTGTTGTGCCGCCAACTGACCAAAGCTGTGATCATTGATCAACTTCTTCGGCAATGTTCTCGACTTCGACCCAAAGCAAGCATTGGATGTTCTCATCGGAGGCCGAACTGCAACAACTGAGGACCGAAGCCAACCATCGCTTCATTTACGAACGAAGACCTGATCCAGAGGTAAATTCAATTGATTTCTTCGAACAAATCTAGTGATCTGTCATCTCTTTGTTTACAATTTAGGGCAATGTTTTCGATGAGTTCTTAAGTCCATTAGAAGAATCACTTTTGAGCAAACACTATGAGACGATATTACGTGACTTTTGCCGCAAATTCCAGCCACCGATGCCGAAGTGTGTGGTGGCCACTGCCTTCCAGTACTACAAACGCTTCTATCTGAACAACTCTGTGATGGACTATCACCCGAAGCATATTATGGTCACCTGTGTGTATATGGCCGCCAAAGTGGAAGAGTTCAACGTTTCGATGTCTCAGTTTGTGGCCAATGTGAGGGGTGATCGGGAGAAGGCGTCGGCGGTCGTCCTCAACAACGAACTGTTTCTGATGCAACAACTCAAGTATCACCTGACGGTCTACAACCCGTTGCGACCAATCGAAGGCTTCCTCATAGATCTCAAGACCAGATTCCCGCAGTGCGGAGATCCCGAGAAGTTGCGACAACATATCGATTGGTTCATTGATATGACATTTTCGACAAACTCCTGCTTTTTGTTCAGTCCGTCACAAATCGCTTTGTCGGCTCTGGTCTACGCCGCCAGCAAAGTGAGGGTCAATCTGGACGGGTATGACCACTGACTCTCTGACTGTCTGTTAGTCACTATAATATTGTCGATTTTGCAGTTACTTGACTGATATGCTGTTCGTCGACCGCATCGATGAGATCCAATACCTGCAGAAGGCAATGGGCACTTTGTGGACACTGGTCAACTCGGTGGAGACCGTGCCCAAGGAAGTGGTCAAACAAATCGAGAAAAAATTAGAGAAATGTCGCAATCAAACCAATAATCCAGACTCTAATGAGTACAGACGGGCCTTAGATGACGACGATATGGTCAATGAGACCGATAAGTACTCAAAGATGTGCGAAGAACAGGAAATAAGTGACCAAAAACTTATAGAAAGCACTGCAATAGCAATGAATCGTCGCTCCAAATGATTGGAAGCGATTGTAGTTTTTAAGTAATCAATTAATTTTTGTTTGAATATCAATTTAAAGTATGAATTCAATAATTTGAGACTATTTTTCGTGTAAACACAATTTTAAATAAATTGATGTCATCTTTGTAACTGATTTTTTCTTCCAAATTGTTACGTTTCAATTCTGTTCTTGCGATCAATCGCATTGCAATCATTTTATCGCTTGAAATTGTCATTCAATGAGAACTCTAAATGTTCTAATATCTTTTCTATTATGTTTTAAACTTGATTTTCAATTTACTTCAATTAATTTGCTACGTGTTTCTATAGAAAGCGAAGGTTCTTGGCGTAAAAAATTATCGAAAATTGCTTGATCACAAGAGGCAAAATCAGACGCCATAAAAATTGAATAAATCTTAGCATAATTAACTCGATTTTTAAACTTATTGGTAGTTATTTAAAAATAATGTCTACAAATAAAACTTGGAATTAGCTACAGGATAAACTTAATTATTTGTTAATTGTTTAGTTCACATTTTATTTGTCACTAAATCACTTAAATAGCTATTAAAAACACTTAATTTTGGTATCAATTCAATCGAACCTCTAATAGATGCCATCATTTTTGTTGAATTTCTCACCATATCATGCGATTTGTTGCTGGCTGTGGGGCATAATTTCACTTAAGAGCTAGACAATTTGGCCAATTTATGGCCAAGGCAAACTTTTCCTCATTGATTTTACATTTTCATTTGTGCCATAAATAACAGAAATGCTTTTCAATAAATAATTTGTCAATTTCTTGTCATTAGTGATGTCCGCACAGCTTAAACAAGTTCATATAAACTAGTTTAATTCGAATTTAATATTAAATTGATAATAAAATTATAGTGAAATCTAAAATATTTTTACTTTCGGCTAAAAGGTCGACAATTTTTTTATGAGGATTCCCAAGTTGTCGACCGAAATGAGAATTTGAATTACAATGTGATTAAAATAAAATACACATTGGAAGTGGTTTTCATGAAATACTCAAAAAATAATTATTCGGAAAAATCAGTTATAATTATTAATTAGCTTGCAATATAATTTTAAGCATTATTAAATTGCAAATATATTCTATTTACTTAATATATCCCAAAGTATTGATAAAGCATATAATTAATTAAGTATTCAGTCAACAAATCCCTTCCCAACACAGACACTACAGGAATCAGAAATACAAATTAAAATTCACCTAGCTTTGTTGGCGGAAGACATTGAAATTTTGTTCATTTAAAGGAATCAACAAGTTCAGTCAACCCTAATAGTGTATAAGGAAAGTAAATGGTGGATTTTCTAGCTTAATAAGCATCTCTTAAGTGTGCATGCTCATCTAACGATAGGTCCAATGATGGTAAAACAGGCTGTTTCGAAAAACTACATTGATAACTTCATTCAGTAGATAAAGAAGCAAGAGGCTCAAACAACTATTGAAATTCCAATGAAAATTCACTCCTAGATGTCCCATTCGCTTATAGTAGTTGTTATCAATAATTTGAATAGAGAATAAATCTTTTTTTTTTACAGAACACTAACCAGAAGAATATCTATTTCAATATTAATTTATTTATATTAATAAATGTCCTTGTTGGTTAGAAATTGTACAGAAATAAGAATGGAAGCTACATTGTAGATCCTTTCACTGAATCATATATACAGAAATATCAATTCAACACAAATACACAATCAATTAGATTATCCCATTAGAATATAACCCTCAAATATGTGTCTATTAAATTGATCATGGTCAGTTGTTGATTAAAAAATAAAATACAATAAATTAGCATTTAGTTGGAAGTGACCTCGATGCAATCGATACAACTGATGCGATCATTACAGTCCGAGCGATCATTACAGTCCAATGCCATGGTTGCACCTGTTGTGCCCGTTTGACACATCTTTTGTTAATAATAAGCGATTAGAATCGAGATATTAATCAATAACTAAACGAATCGATCGCACAATGCGAACAATGGACTCGCGATTCGGTTAATCACAAGACATGACCACTGATTGCAATCGAGGCGAACATCTGTTGGTCGCTAATGAATGGCTGAGTGATTGCGATAATAACTCAATGAATGAACAGTTATATGCAAATCGAAATCGAAAGTCTGGCCAAGAATTGTAAGAATTCAATGCAATCGACAATTCGTGAGCAATGACTTCAATGTCTTGAATGTCTTCAACGTCTGTGCGATCCGATAATTGATACATAATTTCTGATTCAGTCGAGTGTTTCGTCGGTTCGGCGTAACTGATGAGCCGTTCATTTCATTGCAAGACATCCCGTGTTATACATAATGAATGGGTTTCTCCTCATAGGAGTCTTACCTATAATTATGTAACTTCTTTACACATTTCACTCTTTCCGTTCAATTCAAGGCTCAATCGTTTTGTTTAATTCGTTTCATAGTCTAAAGAAGACATGAAATTCTTTGACTTAAAAATTATATGGAAAGTCATGCGAGCGCTCAACTATGGCCTCAACCAAGTCTAAGTCTGGTCGTTAACTGAGCGATGAATTAACACAATTGCTATTCTTTGCAATTCCTCTTCTGTTCTTCTTGAGAGGCCCTCAACGCAAACACAAACTCAAACACAAGACCTGAAGACCTGGCGGACTGTAATTAGACTGAGTGTGGCTCACAATAATGATGGTCACCCACAACAACCTTTCTTAGCGCATAGCCGACACTTCATTACCGCTCTAGACTTGTTACCAGAGAATGTTACCCTCGGCATCGATCAGCTCAAGACAACCAGGCTCACTGACCTCGCCGTCGGACAGCAGGCGATTTACAGGCGATGTATTACGAGGAGGAGAAGATTAGAGATGTTGGTAGCGCTCGATTGCAAGTTGAGTGCCAGTCAGCCCTCGTTTCTCTTAATCAAATGCCAAACTGGTCCAATATATTTTAAGTATGGACATCCGATGATCTATTAGGGCCCACATGCCACTTGCCATGGCAAACCTATCATCAAGCGAGAGTGAAAAT
>JAUJYQ010000058.1:0-12525 GCA_033995645.1 Hemileius initialis | reverse complement strand
TTTCCTTCCTATCCCAATGTTGACTCATTGGGTTCCGCTGCCTGTAGTATTTATCTGCAAACTACAAGCGAGACGCTTCAAAATAACAAAAACTCAAAAATTATAAAAGCGTGGTTCAGTCGGTGTTGATTGCAAAGCTGCATTTGGGGCGCCATTCCCCAAAGCCAATGGGCATTGGCTCAACACCAGTTAGCTACACCAGTGTTGGCTAGCCGCGGGGGGACTGGGCCTACACACCTTTTTTTTGTTTTTTAGATTTAATTTAGTTTATTCAATAATAAAGAAATAATTTACACATTATATACAAATGCACATTATACTTGATATTTAATTAATTGATAAATAGTTAAATAATATGAAAATATATTTTAATTAAATAAAATTATCAAAACTTCTATTTGTCGTCAAATCTGGACTTTGGGTGACAAACATTGGATTGTTGTAAGCGATTGATTTGCGAACTTCGGTTGTCTGCGAACAAACGCTTTTGTGCTTCAGATCCTATCCAACAATGCTTTAGAGGATCTGATGAAACATATTTTTGATATTTTAGTTTTTCAATATAAATATCATGCTAATTATTTTAACGGTAGGCCTAATTAGTTTATATAAAAGGAATTGTCAGAAATTAAGATAGGAAGTGGTCATTCCTCACATGAAGAGGTGTGACGTTTGAAACAATTTAAGGGTTTTGTACAAAGTTGTTGTCACGCGATGCCAGAACTGATTTAGAAGTGCGAATCGGAATCAGTTCCGAAGATATGGATCTATAGAGCAAATAATGATTTGATTATCAGTTGAGGCGAACACACGGTTTGAACACTATTTGCAAACATTAATTAGACTATAATTTGTGTTTGCTTTGAGTGGAACTTGAATTTGATTATGTATTGAGGATTTGGTCGATTTCGATGGCAGTAATTTGTGGCAGTATATCATCGGCAAAATGATTGCTCGAATTTGTACTACAATTAGCCGTTCGGTAATCAAACTCTTGGTTGAGTGCGGCGTTTGATCTGATCAGATGTGATATATCATGCACTGAATAATTGAGTCCGACATCAGTGCTAATTGGATGTAATTCTTGGAATGTGGGCGCTTCCACGTCCGCGTCCTCCACAGCCACGTCCGCACTCAACGGCGCATCCATTTGGCCATTAGTTGTCATCTCATTACTGTTTATGGCCTCTAATGCCAGAGAAGTCGCTTCATTTACAGATAGTAATGAATCATATCTTAATATTTGCATATTTTTCAGCGAATCTCTAAATGAATTCTCGTTTGCAGTACCAGAATATTCATTAGCAGTGAAGCCGAGGCAGGCGTACGACTCGTCCCCAACCAACTGACTGACGGAACAGTCATTTGTTGAGAACTTTTCAATTTTCATATCATTATAATCACTATTTTTAAGGCCATTACAATCGGTATTATTGTTGTCGTTGTTATTGAAGTCCAAAGCGATAGGAATTGAGTTAATGTTGAGTTGATTTGTGTCTAACAGTTGTGACACAACTTTGAACACATCGAAAGGCAGTGACTGTCGATCGCATTCGAGTTTGGTCTCAATAACTTTGATTTGTCTGAACCACATCTTGCAATTGAATTCTGACTTCTTAAGCGCCGAACATATATTGGCGTTGACCGGAGTCCTGTCCGCACACTCGCACCGGGAGTTCGTTAGCTCTGCACTCAATATAGACAACAAACGATATTTCTCTCGCAATAAGTTGTTAGTGATTCGCAAATTATCCGTCTCTTTATGGCCGCTGTCGCTGGAGGAGCAGCTGGATGAGCTAGATGAACTGGACGAACTGTAGTCTGAAAGGAAGACAGTGTTTGGTTAGTGGTGGCAGTTATGTCAACCGGCGAATGCCTGGAGCAAAGTTGTTTTTCTTATTTGATAGATTCGCTATTTCCAAGAATAAACAGACAGATTCGCTGAAAGGGTGCGATCGCGAAGAATATTACGATCTCTTTCTTACCATTAGTGCTATGAATAACTGTTTGATATGATTTGTTAGACAACTGATCGGAAACAAATTGGATTTGGGAGCGAATGACTTTCGCCAAATCGATATCCTTTGCAGAACACGAACACAAATTGACTATAATTTCGAGCGCATTGTTAGCGCTCATGAATTCAGAGTTTGCATTAGTATAACACCAAACGAGCACTTCTTCGTCGGTCAGTCGACCGCTCGTAGGGCTGTCCTCGAGGTGGGCGTCGTGCGGGTGGTCGGCCGACGTCGGTCCTTGCTGTTGGTGCTGCTGGTGTTGCAAGAGCATCGCTTGTCTTAGCAAATGATGTGCCGTTGACTTTGAAAACGCATTTATAAACTTTTATTTTTTGTTGATTTGATTTTGTTTTTCTGTTAAAAATAGATTTACTTTTTTAACGCATTCCTTAACCTCTTGTTTGTTGAATAGAAATTATTTATGAATCGATAATTCGGTTATCACTGGAAAACAATTTGTCGACAGAAAAAAGTTAATCTCATTGTGTTATAGATTTTCCTCATTTTGTGGTAAAAGTGTTTTCTTGGAGAACATGACTAAAAACAAAAACCAAAATCTCTTTATTGTGATTGAGCTCTGCCTCGGAGTCACAAATCAGTTCTCATTATCTATTCATAAGTTTTGTCTTTTTGTTTATTCATTAGTCTATGAATTGAACCATAGATTCATAGCTCCGAGTAATCACTTCTAATAATATTTGACTAAATTGTTGGTATATTTAATAAAATGAGCGAAAACTGCGCCAAATTTTGGCCTCGAATTTGCTTTTTCGGCATTTCGTCGAAGAGATAACTCGATTAAAGGCCGACCACTACTCGGAGTGCATCTGATCTGACAGTCATTCCCTTTCGCTCTGACTTTCCTCCAAAACGTTTCCAACAGTTTCTTACACTCTCTCCAGAAATTGAGATCAAGTTATGCGTCAACCGATTGGTTAAGTGTGAGCCAAATGCGAGCCATTCTTTAGGTTATCAATTATACCAACGATTATCTAATAGTTTAACTGAAAAAGCCATCGAAAACATGACTCAGAAAAGAGTTTTGACTAAAAAATTAGATTAGATTTTAGATTAAAATAATATTTTCAGAAATGTTTTATTCATTCTTTTGTTTCTCAATAACAGAGTTATCAGAATTTTGGAGAATTTGTTGATCGTTTTGGACGGTTTGACTACCGCTCGACTCATTGTTTGACTGCTGACCACTGACATCGCTGGCATTGCTCTGGTCATTCTGCGTCTTGGTTTTGACAGAACTGACTGAGTTAACAATGGCATTGACCAAGGATTGCTTGAGATTAGCTTGCGATTTGATCAGATTGAGGTCGAAGTTGATCTTTCGGTTAATAAGATTGGCGTCGGCATTGATTTTCTGTTTAAGAAGATCGAACTTCAGTTGTTCCATACCGACGATGGCTTTCACTAACGCATCAAATGGGTTGCTGGAGTCGGATCCGGGGGACGACACGATCGCAGAACCAGAATTACCAGCGGAGTCAATTATGTTACCCAAATTGTGTCGGTTGTTGTCGACCGAGTTGATATTTTGATTGGGGTTCAGACAGTTTCTGCACGAACAGGTCGGACATGGGTTAGGAATCGAATTCTCCGTTTCTCCGTTTGCATTGTTTCTGTCCAACATATACGTAATCAACTGGAAAAGTATCTTGTTCATGTCCTGTGCCATTGTATTAGCGTTTTGATCAGTGCTCGGAGCGACGGGTGATAATATCGGTCGGAAAATACCCGTTTGGATTAGTCTATTCTGGTCAGTGTTGGGTTTGTTCGGAGCGACGGGCGATAATATCGGTCGGAAAATACCCGTTTGGATGAGCCTATTCTGGTCAGTGTTGGGTTTGCTCGGTAGAATGATGTGTTGATTTGCTTGATGACCAGCGTCTGAGTTGGAAATAGAGTTTACCATTGAATCAGGTCTGCACTGGACAATTCCCATCTGGATCATTGTCTTCAGTTTGTCTTCTGTAAGTCCAGTGATTTTGATGATGTCTTTGGTAATAGGAGTGACTGTCGACTCCTGAATTAGGGCCGGCGAGTGATCAGTGCCACAGACCCTATCGAAGAGTAATCGCGCGAAGCAATTGCCGTTCACTATATCATTGAATTGACATTTGGCCATCAGTTGGTCGGCCGTAAGTTCTTCGTCGGCGTCGTAGAAGTAGAGCTTATTTTGTGAATCAACGTAACTGTTAACCAAAGAGTCGATATAATCGGCGCTAATGTTCGGTATTATAGTGGATGAATCAGATATAATATCGAATTTGCCATTCGTCGCACCGATCAAGACATTAATTAACAGCGATATTATAAAAATGTCTCTACTATTCATTTTTTCAATTGACTCGTCTTTGGAAAACTCGATAAAAAAAGTATTTGCAATAATTTTTGAACTTAAGTGACATTAAATGAAAGTTAAATGTCGTTAAATTAGTTGAGTGTCGAGTGAACTGCAATAAGTGGGTAATTATTGGCTGAATATATGTCTGAAATCATATTCGACGATCACTTTTTTGCATAATCGCTATGAGGGCTGACAAAGAGCTCGACTATTGGCCAGCAAATCATAAAATATGATCTAAACGTTTAATTTAATAGTTATTGCGATTGCGAGCAATCAATCGGAAAGTAATGTTTCGCCAAATTATTGTCACATCTATTGGCGACTAATGGATAGCATCGATGAGAAGTCATTGCGCGACAGAATCGCAACGAAGAATACAATTCTGAGAATGAGATACAGAGAAACTAAAATCTAATTTTCATTCAACGCATTAATTCTCAAATTGTGTCCATTCGTCGCATTTATTATCATTTATTTGCAATTAATTCTTCGCTGAGTTTCAGTCAAACAACGAAAAGTGAACCGAAATAAGAAAACAATTTGATTAAAATCGATATCTTTTTAATTATAAAGTCTTTATTATGTCATAAGAAAAGAGATATTTCACTAAAAATTCAATTAATGACTAAAATTTTTTTATACAAAAAGAGAAATCAATTAAAAACTAATTATAATTAGTTTATAAAAACTCATTCGTTAGACAACTGTTTGGAAACGACTAGATATTAGATGTTTGGTTGGATTCGAGCGACTAATACCGTGTTCTTGTGATATGGCCCACAGGGGTATCTCGGGAAAAGTGACTTTTGCAGAAAAATTTCTGAAAATTTTCAAAAAAAAAACTATATCGATTCTAATTCATCTTAATGGAGGGCTAATTCGTCTTCTCATTGGGCATGGGGGAAGGGGTTAAATCTAGGAGGGGCCAAGTCACGAGAACACGGTAAGTCGTTTAAGCGAAGCACAAAAATGACCGAATCATACGACTATTTACATCTGAATCTGGAGTTTGAATGCAAATCAGACTTTACATCGATTGTTACAAAGCTATTACAATCATTGCATACATTCAAAAGTTATCTTTAGTTACAATAAGTCTTTTAATTGTAATTAATATTTTAATCCGAAGTAACAAAATATATAAATAAATAAACATTTGTTTCGAATCCATCGATGATATCAAAAATCAAAAGGCGTTCGCATTGCGAGCGATCAGACACTCAATCGAATAAAACTTTGATTTCATATATAATTTTTTCCTCAGTTTTTTTTTTGCATAAAAACCCAAAGAATTGTTTTTTGTTTTTCTATATCTTCTGTAAAATTAAAAAATGGTTTGATATTTGATTTGATAAGACTTTTGGCAGACTTTATGCTCTCATTGTTAACAAACTGTCGACTCTTGACTTCGACACTCGAAGCGAGCAATTCGTTGATTGCATCGAATCGATTGCAAAAGTTGTGTCAATTCATCAGATAATTGGCCGAAAACAACATTTTCTCATAACATAGATCATAGATAATCAATAAACTCGATAACAATTCTCTTCTGTGAGTCAAACCAATTGATAATAATTATCTAAATATTTTCCATTCATTGACAAAACGAATGAAACACAAAAGTTCTCTTCAAAAACAGTTTCTTTTTTATAAAAACGATTCTAAAAACGAATTAAATTTAATCATAATTATAAACAGAGTAAATCAATGTTTGGATCAATCAATCGATTCATTTATTCATTGGTAGAATTTCATGAATTTGCAGCAAAGGAACGAACATTGGTCTGAAGAGGTGGACAAACGATTCTTATCGTCTTTGTTTGTCTCACACTTCTTACTTCTCATCTTAACGGGAGTTCCGCCGACACTCTCGTTGATTGTGGACCCGATATCCAGCTTTCGGGCGCCGATCAGTTCACGGTCGGAGTCGTCGTCGTGTATAGTACTCTCGTAACCGCTGGACGCGGGCTGTCTCTGAACTACCTGGTGATGACTGGCACAGCTCGGAGTGGACACCGACGATGTCTTTTTGGCCACAGAAGAGCATTCACCCTCACTTGTGGTCCCGTGGCCGCTGGTCGTCGTCGATGTGGTGTTGCGTTTGAGGTGTTGTTCCAGTTTCTGCTGTTTTCTGCTCACAGAGGACTTGGCGGGACTGCTGTGCGAAGAGTTGACTGTTGTGCCCAATAGTCGGTTCACTCGCGGAGATGTCGGCAAAACGGCGTGATTTGGAGACGCGGTCACGAAAAGGGGTTCATTTGGCGATGAGATCTGTGGCGGAGATGTGGCTGACAGTGATCGTGGTGTGTGGCCAGTGGTCGGAGACTTGACTGACTCATTGATAATGGAATATGGCGTCGGCAGTGGCGGAAAGTCTGTGAACTCAATTTTCACGGAATCCCACGGATGACCACTAATGTCCTGATCACTGGCCCCATCCGGGTGTCTAAGAGATCGGTACTCCAACTCTCTTTTGGGGCATTCCTTGAGAGGGTGACTGCGGGCGGTGGTGAGGGACATGAGCTGTTGGAGGAACTGTTCCAGTTTGAGCTGTTTGGGTGGTTCGGTGACAGGTTCGCTATGGCAGTCGTCTAAGTCTTCTGCGCCACTATTACAGAACTCATTATCACAGCAATCACTCATAGCTTCCCTCCCGGCGCCGGCTATGCGTTCGATACCGAAAATCTCTTCATTGCTCAGTATTTTGAGGGCATCACTAAAAGACATTTCGCCTTCAGATGAGTTGTTTGTGACTGTCGAAGGCGTCACTTCTGTCTGACAGCTCGCGTCCGACACTTCTGGCAAAAGACTCTTTTGTCGGCTCTGTTTATGAGAGGTGTCCGACGTTTGTAAGGTTTGGTCAGTCGGAAAGTCAGACCAGATGTGTTTGGTGTGCTGTTGGATCCACTGCTGGATCCTCTGCTGCTTCTCTTCGTGGTAACACATGGAGTGCTCCGATTCCAAGACATTGGGCTCCAACTGAGCGTTGGGTCCGTCGACCCACAACTCCTGCGACCACTTCATTGATTTGTGGTCTTTCTTTCTTCTGCTCCGTTTCGGCCGATCTATCCATAGCTCATCACTTTTCTTCATTTCTTTGTTGGACCGATGATTAGGTGACGGAACGGGTGTTTCGTTGCAATGCTTTGACCCGTCGTTACGTCTCATCTCGTCTTTTGAATCGTCTTTTTGTGCGATTGTCTGCACTTGAGTTGAGTTGAGACCAGTATTTGTCGACACATTGTGTTTTAACTTGGATTTTGAGCTCAAATCTGTGCGATTCGTACGGTTGACATTTGATTTGCCGCAGAAGATGACGGTATCGACCGATGAAGACGTGTTCCAATTGTTACCCGACTCGCTTCCACTGGCGTTGACTGACTCGGCGTCGCGTCGACTGTGATCTGAGACAGTTTGGCATCGATTTAATTAAAACAATTTATGGCAATAATTATGGAACACATGTTCGCTTATGTCCGACAATTAATCCCAAAGCACTCGCGTCGTAGCGCTAAGAGAATAAACAAATTCTGGCGAATAAATAATAATTTGCTTTCGCGGCGAACACAATGAGGAGGAATGCCCTCAATCCAGAGGTATATTTCATTTCTCATAACTATTAGAGTCATATCCGACGCTATTTGCGGCTCAGTCTCGACGAGCCGTCCAACAGATAATCCCTTTGAATGGCTTCGAATAAGTTTTATTACGGGCTCTGAATGTGAGACCGATTCCACTAAAAGGATTAAATCGACGAATAATAGCCTATTTTCAAAGCAATAGCTTTTTCGGACACTTTTTGAAAATATAAGAAAAGTTTGGTTTTTTTTAGAGTAAAAGAAATGCAATTCTGGTCTCAATTCCAGGTCTTCCGACCATTTATCACAGGAATTGGCGAAAATGGTTCGGTTTTACCACTACTTCGTGACTCAGTATTCAAACAAATTCTGTTCGTTTGTAATAAAAACGAAACCTTTAATAAAATTATGCCATTCTAGCGGTTGGAGGCCCGCGAGCGACAGAGCCGGCTATGAGCCGATCGCACACAACCAACACATGAGCAAGCTGCTTTTGACGTTAACTCACTTTAGCCAAGACTATCGATTGACGTCTCATACGATATATTTATATATTATATCCACACAAAAACAAAATCAATATATTTAGTGATTTTCGTACCGGAATACCAAAGAAAACAAACAATTCGTTTGAATCGAGGCATAAGAAAGTGGTTAGAAATCAGGAATTCGATAGTTTTGTGGATTCTTTGCTTGGAATGCATGAGAAACTGTCTTGATACTCTAAACAAACTAATTTATTCTCTGCTCGCTTTGTTGGTCCATTAGAAAAGGAACTCATCTGCAGGCTAATTGAGCTAGTTGCCCTCACAAGACTGATGATCACAGGCATTAACCCCGATGAGATCAGATGAGGTGATCAATGATCAGGTAGTGTTACACCACTCGACCCGAACCACAATTTATTAATCCGAAGATTAAATTCTAATCCCAACTGACAGAAAGTATTCAATCAGTTATTTTTGAGACCAAAACTAAAGACACTTTTAGTGAAAGAGTAATTGAATTTTCTGGTTTTGGGAGTGTTTTGTGTGAAATGTCAGACCTTTAGCGATGATCTATGAAATGGTTCGTTAGATTCGTTAGATATTCAGAAGAATGACAAAACAGAAGACAAGAGAAGATAAAAAGTTTTTCTGAATTCAATTCCATTCTCTTCTTCTTTTTTTAAAATTCGATATACTATCCAAACATAGATTCGAGTTAAGTCTGACTCCATAGTTAAGAATCCCTCTCACGAACTGATCCGATGATCTTTTTCTTGGATTTTTCTGGTCTTCGCTTCTTCTCTAACTTTAAATCTATTCTATCCGTCATTTTTCTTACTATAAACGGTATAAATCTCTGATAAAAAGCCGCAGTCATTAACCAGAACTATGATAAGTGTCTTCTCAACTGATTCCACAGATGAGAGTCATTTCGCTAAATGGCAGACAATTGTCTGATCAATAATTACAACATTTCTTCGCTCTAATCATCGCTTAATGTCTTGAATAACAAATCTAATTCAGCGATAGTCACCATTAATATCGTTTTTTTAGGCAAACACTTTGATAATATATTGGTCATGTTAAAATTATCTGGTTCACTTGGTTTACGAGACTATCCTTTTAGCGTTCCGCTTGCAAAACAAATGATCATGGTCAATGTTTTCCTTATTTTCCTTCAAATCATAAACTATTGAATTACAGTCAATAAAGTTCTTGAATTGAATGCAAATATTATTCAAATTCATTGCTTTCTTAGGAATTGATTTTATAAATCCTTTGAATCGATTTCAAAATAAAAAAGGATTTGAATACGAAATATGCAAATAGTGCGAGAAATTCACACAAATTTTGTTTATCTCCAAACAAACTATTGTTTTCTTTGATGGCTTTTTAAGTCAACAAATCAGACGAATCGAAGTCAATCACCAGAATATTGTTGGCATATATTCCTGGCATAAGTGCTGTGCGTTTCGGTGCCGTCGCTCATCATATACTGAGTTCGGGCATACGTTATAACATATACAACATTATTGAGAGGCACTGGAGTCCAGTTGCGAGTCACTGGAGGGCTATTATATAAAATGTAAGAATATTTGCCAACATAAGTGAACACAAGTTAATGAACTCAAGAATTGCAGAATAAGAACAATATATAAGACGTGAAACGACTCGGATATGCATTCGGAGTCGGAGTCTTACCGTTGAAATGGTTGGCGAAGTTGTTTTGCAGTCTTCGCATCTTATGTCGAGGACTGGAGTACATGATTCGGGAGCGGTGTATACGAGTGGCGAACTGACCGGTCGATGGATTGCAACGGATGGCGATGGAGAGGTCGGTCCACAAGTGAGCGACAGAACGAGAGGGAGAGAGGGAAAGACACAAAAACAATAGTTGAATACATTGTAATGATTGTATGGATCGCATGCATCGACTGAGCAATGAGTTGTCGTAAAGACGTTTAATGAAAAGCTGATATAAAAATTGATTTGTTTTATCCGATCCGGCATTCAGTGCATAAAAGACTCGATAACTGAGTGAAGTGAACCTCAATAATAGCTAATAGAAAACAGTTAAGGCCTTAACGTTAATGCCAGGCATTGGCAGCACTTAATGCTGAGCGCAAACTAATTCCGATCGCTATTTCCATTGATTCGTTTGTTTGTAATCTTTGTTTTTGCCTTAATTACAGAGATTGTGTCGGTCGGGCCATACCTTTCCGAACGGCTGCTCCTGTCGTGTCGCTCGACTGCCGGCGAATACCTGCTCTCTGGTCGGAGCGGTCAGAGTGCACGTGGAGGCCAACACTGGTGGAGGTGTGATGTGTGCCGAGTGTGCGGTGTGTTGGGTGAGTGTCGGCGCCAGAGAGGCCACGGCTGGAGCGGTCTGTCTATTGGTCGTTGCATTAGTGGCAGCACTTGTTTTGCTTAATTTGGTTGCTCTGCGAGGGAACGGAATAATAAGAAAACAAAGAGTGGATTAAATAAAGTTTGTGTTTCTCTCACTTCAGACTAAATGAATGAAATGCCGGCGAATTATATTGTTTAGAGAGTTAGCCCTAAATACACAGCAATGAATGTCTCGGTAGCCGAGGAAAAGTCGATCGGCGCTAATGCAGAGACAGCCAGAGCTGCAAAGGGTGTTCACTCGGGTTCTCAAAACAGATCAATATCTCAATGATATAGAGCTAAGAATTTTCGCCACTTTTCCACTGGAGTCAGGACTTAGCTCGAGATTAGGGAAATAAATAGCAGTTTAGCACAATTTATGGCAAATTTCCGTAAGTGTGTAGTCCTTAATGAAAGCATCGCTCCATTCATGAGATTAATCTTTTATATAATTTTTCAATTAAATATAATATCAGAGAAATTGCAGAATTGATTGACTCATCAATTGATTAAATGGAAAGCAATATCTATTATATCTATATATTAGTGTAATTTGCAATTAATTCGATATCCAGTTATCGTAATGGACGGCCATATCGCTAATAGTCTGACCCAATGGCGAGCCTAGAGATACCGACCCAGAGCTCGCAAAAAGCCATTATTTTATTCAATTTGCCATATCTTTCGAACGATAATCCAATTTCTTTACTCCACTTTAAAATACTTTTCGTTATCGAACTCCAAAACTCCATTACAAAGCATACAAACCAAATATTTTCTCATTGAACTCCAAATTATATTTTTTCTAATAAATATTTTCGTCATATTCTTCGTCCAAACGAAGGCAAAAGTTTTGGCCAAAAGGGCTTCACTGCATAGCAACACATATCGAGGCACTCATTGACACCACATATCAGTGCTTAGGCTTAAGTTGAAAGGCGTTTATGCGATGCCAACCGTTAGGCAGAGATGCGATGCCTTAGACTCAAAGGTTCGACACAAGAAATATTATGATAGCATCCAATCCCGGGGTCGACAGGAGAGGAGTGGGGAGCGACTGAACAGCAAACACAACAACTGTTAAATCCATTCTCGAGTTTAAACTCTATTTATCTGATTAAACCACAAACTTATGTTTTGTTTGGTTTAATTTTGATCGAAGCTGTTTGAAGCCATTATCGAATAGTTGTGGCCGAGTGTTGGCCACCCCTCGGATCTGGTGATGGCATCCGTCGAACGATTCGATCCATTGAACGAATGCTCACAAAACGGGCCGTAATGTGAGGGCATTTAAGAGTTAACTCTGGTTACAAATCTTGATGAATCTGTGTCGGGAGTGTCCACCGAATAGTCCGGTGACTAATATCACATAATTCTGTGCGAAGACATCGCTGGTTGGCGTTGGAGTGACAGCGGAGGTGCGGGCGATCACTCGATTCGCTTTATCAAACATTTTATAGCCGTTCGCATCAATTGTAGACTTTGTACGAAAGCGATTGACTCGAGTCTCGATCCCAATCCAGTAATTGTCTGATCTCCAGCACTATTCCTCTCTTTATCGCCACATTTTATGCTCAACTTTTCCTCCCTTTCCTCTCCTCTTCACTATATTTGTTTGATTTTTTGCTTAATATCTCCTCAAAAAGAGCCAAAAGAAAAGACTCGATAGAAATGTTGTTAAAGTATTTTTGTCA
>JAUJYQ010000057.1:0-12652 GCA_033995645.1 Hemileius initialis | reverse complement strand
CTCAATTTTTTATCTATAAATATTCAGTCTTATAGACAGTTAATCAAAATCAGGAAAGAAATGTTTTGAGTGAAGAGCAAGAAAAGTGAGTCACGCCTTATGCCTATCTCTGCGATCAGGTTCTCATTCGGTTACACAATGTAGGCGTCGACTAATGCCTCACTTGTCTTGTCTTCAGCTCAAACTTCAGTTGAATCTCTTCACAGCTCTTCACTCGCGAACCACTCGTAGACCTGAAATGCTTTCAAAAGATTAACACAAACTCTGCTTCGCATCCGAGGCTTGACTTCGGATGAATCGCGACTCACACTCAGGTCATTCCGCAAAAAATGTTTGCAATCAAAAGTGGCTCTGATTGAGAGCCAAGACATTCGCCTCTTTTTCTGCATCACTTGTTTGCAAAGTTTGTCCAAATATTTGCAGTGATAGTGATTCCGATACTGACAGAGATGTTCGACAATTGTTTGCACTCAAGAATATGATATCTAATAATTGATATGCAAATGAGAGATGAGATGCGATGGTTCAGAAAGTGGATGCGCTCTGTGCTCGTGTCGGTGCTTATAATACCTCTTCTTCTGTTTGCATTGATCACAATCATCGCAAACAACTTCAAAGACGATTATTTGTCAGACAAAAGCCTTCTCACCTCAAAGCAAAAGTATATCGGAAACGAATTTCGGGATAAGTTTGCGTTCGCGCCGTCGTATCACTTGAGCCGCAACTCGACGGGCCGTCCGATCAGTGACTGGAAGTCTTCGGTGACCACCAATCGATTGCTAGATATAAACGATTTCGAGTTCGTGCGGAACTGTTCCCATTTGTGTCCCCCGAGTGCCACAAATAAACCATTTTTGGTCGCTTTAGTGCATTCTTCGCCAAAAAACTTTCTCAAAAGAGAAGTGATTCGCAAGACTTGGGGCGGAATAAAGAGTGTGAACGGATATAAAGTAATTGTTGTCTTCATATTAGGTTTGGTCAACGACTCCACAGTTGACAAACTTTTGTTTAATGAGTATCAGACGTACAGAGACTTAGTTTCGGCCAAATTTGTTGACTCATACCATAACTTGACTTACAAACACTTGACGAGCTATAAATGGGTTTTGAATTTCTGCAATTCGACCAAGTTCATTATGAAGGCAGACGACGACGCCTTCGTCGACATATTCAGGACTATCAAAGTACTGAACGACACTTTTTACGACTCCAACGACAACACCATTCCTACAAATATCATCGCCTGTTCGCTCTTCCCAGAGGGCACACCTCCTAAGCGCGAGGGCAAGTGGGCGCTAACCACTCGTCAGTACCCCTTCCGGTCATATCCGGCTTACTGTTCGGGTGTTGCATACTTCTTCACCCTTGACATTGCATTCGATATCTTCGAAGCGGCGCACAAAATCCAACCAATCCTTCCAATCGACGACGTCTTCCTGACCGGAGTGGTCGCCGCTTACCTCAATTTAAAGCACTTTCCTCTAAACATGAAGTATATATACGACCACAAGAAAGTGCGGGAATGGCTCTACGAATCCAATCCGAGACTCAACTCATATATTGTGGCAGACATTGGAGATGTGCGCGACTGGCCGTCACTTATGGCCAGTCTCTGGAATAAAGTCAATAAAATATGGAATTAAGAGTTGAAGCTTAAGAACTGGTCAGAACTGGGCGATCGAAGAGATGCTCGCATTGGGAGCGGTCTAACCGTTATATCATTATTCAATGTTAAAAGAGAATCAACTTTTCCTGATTACTGAAGAACTGAAATGTTGTGATATTTTTTTAAAATAATCGATTTTAGTGTCAAATTTTGTTAATTTGTATATTTGTGTAATTACTATATTAAACATTGATTAATGAATGAAACGATTTATTAACCATTTTTGGTTCAATGCCTCAATGATTGCCAAGAGTTGGGCCGCCGTTTGGATCGCCGGAGAAGTCATTTCCTTAAATGAAAACAATTTCCATGACATTAATCTTGAGATCGAGCCTCACGTCAACCGATTCTTTCAGCTTTTATTAGCATTTTCTTAAAAAATTATTTAGAAATCAACAAAATTTTTGAAATATCCTAAATTAATTACCAATTATGCAAAGTTACAGAATTATAAATTTATTAATTAACTCTAATACAAAAAAACATAACTGAACTAGTAATTTATAATTTATTCCTCTGAGAAAAGATGTAAAATATTTTAAGGATTGGCTGAAAAAGGTCTGAACTTGTTTTAAAGCTAATAATCAGTCGGATAATAAATAATAGACATTGTCATGATTAATAATGGGAATTTTAATCAGAAAAATACGAAACTTAGATAATATAGAGTCGATAGACAATAACCTGTTGAACACTAAGCAAAGTGGAAAATTAAAAATAAAAACTAAGTAATTCTTTAATTAATTGAGCGGTAATTTGTAAAAATCTATAACAAATAAATTGATTTAAATATTCTAATAGTTTTATTAAAATAATTGAATTAATTCTAATTTTAATTCAATTATAAGTTGTTATATAGAAGAAGAAGTGACTTAACGTAAAGTGAGATCTGTTGGCAGAGAGTGAGTCGAGTCGTTGCCGAAGTGTGTGTTGTAGTGACTGAACGGCCCTCTGATAGCCCTCTGATGGGTGTGTTTTGACAATAATGTGAATCAAATTGAATGCAATCACTATTTGTGTTAATTTAGAGATTCGTTAATCAATTTTACATTAATTTCATTCAAAATTAATCCGAATTTAATTTTATTAGAGATTTATGTCATTTAGGTTTTGATTAGTCAATAGATTTAATTGCCTTTGGTTTTTGTTTTCGTTCATTTTGAGCAAAACATCAGATATTTTGTTGATTTTAAACATCAAACTATTGTCGACTTAACTCACACTTAAACCAGATTTGAGTCAAATCTCTTACCACAAGACTTCTTCAGCGATGCTCACTCTACACGACGGCAGTGAGGATTCGTCCCAAAACTCGAAGCAATCCACTCATACAGACCTCAACAACAAGGTATTCGTCTTCTGGACATTGATTTAGTTCTAATGGCAATGGTTTGCACCGAAGTCGAGATCAGATACCATCGATTTGGCCGACTCTGCATTAGTGGTCGATATATCAGATGCGTTGAGCGAAAGGGAAAGAGTGAAGTTCACGGTTCACACCAAGGTATATCTCCTGACCGGTCATTGACCGCATATATCGCTGACCCAACTCTGACCACTTTCAGACATCATTACCCGAATTTAAATCCCAAGACTTTTCGGTCGTACGACAACACGAAGAGTTTATATGGTTGCACACGTGTCTGGTCGACAACGAAGAATACGCCGGTTTTATCGTAATTAACCGCCTGTTGATCATTGCCATTGATGACTGAGCCACCCCTCCCGCAGATCCCTCCAGCGCCTCCCAGACCTGACTTTGATGCTTCCCGCGAGAAGCTGCAGAAGTTGGGCGACGGCGAGGGCACAATGACCAAAGAGGAGTTCACTAAAATGAAACAGGAGTTGGAGGCAGAATATTTAGCCACTTTCAAGAAGACAGTAGCCATGCATGAGGTCTTCCTCCAGAGACTGGCCGTCCACCCGAAGTTTAGAAATGACCAGAACTTCCGAATATTTTTGGAATATGAAAATGACGTAAATCTCAATCATTTTCATTATTTTCATTGTATGATAACTTATATCGTTTCTTAAACCAGTTAAGCGTCAGAGGAAAGAACAAAAAGGAACGATTGGTCAGCCTTTTCTCCAACATTAGGTCCTCGGCTGACGACATGGTTCTCAACTCGACAATGAAAGACGTGGACGAGTTCTTCGAGAGGGAGCGCCTCTTCCTTAATGAATACTACACTAACATAAAAGACGCCACAATTAAAGCCGATGCCATGACTCGCGCCCACAAGAGTGAGTGCTATTTGTGTTATCACTGTAACTGATATTTTGTTTGGTGGCCAGATGTCTCCGACTCATACATTAAGACCTCTTCAGGACTGATCCAATTGGCGACAGTCGATCAAACAGATTTGGAGACGTTTTATAGCAAAATCGCTGACTGTTTGGAGAAGGCCCGCAAAACTGAAGGACGTATGGCTTCAGATGAAGACCTGAAGTTATCTGATTTGCTTCGATACTATATGCGAGACACTCAGGCATCGAAAGTAAGGCGCGTTTCTCTGATACCACTTTTATTGATTGTCCTCTACAGGATCTGCTGTACCGACGACTCAGGTGCTTAGCCAACTACGAGACCGCTAACCGAAACCTAGAAAAGGCCCGATCGCGCAACAAAGAGGTGGCCGCAGCCGAGTCAGCACAAGTGGAGGCCTGCGAAAAGTTCGAGAATATATCAAAGCTGGCCAAACAAGGTGATTTATCTAGTAAACATTGTATTTTAAGAATTATTTATTGACAACGATTGCAGAGCTGACTGATTACAAGACCAGACGAGTGGCTGCCTTTCGCAAAAATCTGATTGAATTGGCAGAACTTCAACTCAAACATTCCAAGGTTTGTCTTCGCTCTACTGTTGCGAAACTAAGAATGCGATCATTGACTCCCAATTCAGGCTGAAGTCCAACTCCTGAAGAGCTGTTTGGCATCACTTAAGGACGATCTAAACGAATAACTGATTTGTTGTCCGAACGAGTGGTCCACTCATTGGGATTCAGACGGAGGGACCAAAACAAATAAAATCTCTTCGATTGGACTCATATTTCCTTCGATTGTGGGATAAATATTATGAGAAAATTGTTTGAATTTATAATTGTTTAAAAATTTATATATAAAATCGATTTAAAATCTTAAATTATTTATCAATCAATGAAATATCAATTCGTCGATAAGTTTACGTTAAATTTGATCAATAATTCAGTTATGTTTAAACGGAATTATAATTTGATTTCTCTCTTGATTTTACAATTATCTAAACTATTGTTCAATTCATCGATCGATCAAATTATATCTATTTTTAGTTTTAATTGAAACTATATTTTCAAAATGTATTTTTATCGTTTGACCACAAGTTTTGCTAATCGTTGTCAACACTTGTTTTTCTCTCCTTATCATCATTGCTATAATTGATCAAGATTAGAGTCACTTCTACTTCATTTATGGTCATTTACTTTGTCTAATCAAATAGACCACATAATGAAACAAATGAGCATGGTGGTTTGTTCAATGTCAAATGCTATTTTTCATCGATTTGCCCAACAGGCAATTGTTCATTCAAGTGTAACATGGTCATTGTCTCCAGTTTTCGGTCTAATTGCTGACACGCTTTTTGATTATCAAACTGATGCCAATCGGCGATCAACTGATCCAATCTCTTGAGTCAATCGCTCTCAAGAGTGCCATTAAAAGGGTTCGACTGTACGTCACTATACTTTGGAAGCGACGGCTCGTATCGATTGACGACTTGTGAGCCAAAAAATGTTTTGACAGAAAAGCATCTGAAAAATCAAAACAAAATTAAATGTCCGGACATTTAAATGACTTGAAGTCATAGTTTGTTTTTGGTGTCCGATCGCTCGCAAACACAGCATTGCATCCGATTTGGGCCTAAATTGCATTTGAGATGCGAATTAACGCCCCTTTCGTTAGGCTTTGCTTTTTGTTGTCATGAAATTAATTATCGTTTTTGTACTCAACTCTCAAATCATTTAATAATCTTCTAATTGTGTTACAAAAAAGACTCAATTCTTTGTCGATATGTCACAAACGGACGACAACTCGTCCGACGATCTTCTGATCAAATATCAAAGACTTGCGACCAAATACTCAAAGGTTTGTCTTCACTCCAATCATCCATTGTTTTCTAGTAAACAATGTCTTTATGTATTGATATCGGGATCAGATGAGAGCACAGTTGACGGTATTGAAGACTGCCTTCACTGAAGAGCAGACCAAATGCAATGAACTAAAGGATGGCCTCAAAGAAAAGGATCAATCGATTCGCAAATTAGAACAAGAGATGGAAAGTCTTGACTTCAGGAATCAACAGTTGGCCAAAAGAGTGGCCGTTCTTCAGGAAGAGCTGACTGTCGTTCAATTGAATGCGAAGAAGTCAAAGGGCAAACAATCTTCGAACCACTCGACCCCTCAGCACAACCACACGTCTAACGGAGAGGTCGACGACAGTGTGTTGGAAGTGATTAATACCGAACTTCAGAACAAGATTACCGAAAACGAAAGGCTTCACATTCAGCTCAATAGCATTGAAATGGATTACATTCAGAAGATCTCTGAAATACAGAGACAATTGGATGAAATCAGGAATGAAAATCAATCGAAACACAAATCAATTGCCGAATCTCTTGAATCAAAGCAACAAATAATCGATATTTTGAGTACAGAAAAAAGTAGTATTGAAAACAAATTAAGATCAGCTTTTAAAGAGTTTGACCAACAGAAACAATTGGCACACAATCTGTGAGATCAGTCTTTTTGCGATCAATTTCACTGATTTATTGATTATTGCAGAGAAAGCGAAAACAAAAGTCTAAAAACAGCGATTGAATGTTTGCAGCAATCGATTGACAGCAATAGCGAAATAAACGACAATCTCTTGAAACAGGTTTCGTATAATTTGTGATTCGAAACAATATATTGATTGATGTGTTATATGACTGATAGCTATCGATATGCGAGTCCAAGTTGTCGGCTGCAGAACAGGCCAAAGAGCACTGGATGCTGGAGTCGCAGCTGACGCAAGTGAAACTCGACAGAGAATTCAAGAGAAACCAAGAGCTCGAGGTCAGAGTCCAGACCAGTGAAGGCGTTGCACAACAGACACAGACTTCGATGCAGACGTCGAGTTCGACGCCTTCGGGAAGTCAGCGCAGTATTGAAATGAGTTGCAACGACTTCGCCGGCTCTTCACTCCAATCGCCGACCGTTTCCGAAGACAAACTCAGTCTAAACAGCACTGGCGTTGAGGACGAGTTGCCTCAAGTGACCGCTTATCTGAGGAACAGAATTTCACAACTCGTCGACAATTTGCACGTATCTGACAGTAAAGCCGTTGCCTTTCATACCGAATGCGTTGCTCTTCAGCAAAGACTCACAGTCTGTGAGAAACAGAGGAAACAATGCTTCGAACAGATGGAAGACAAAAATCATAGGATTTCAGAGTTGAGGGAAGAGTTGGCGACAAATGTATCGAATTATGAAAGTCAGTTGAGTTTAATGTCAGAACATTTGGCGAATATGAACGACAAACTGACTCAACAAAGAGATGAAATCGATTCACTCAAACACAACAATTCTATTAAAGTGAGTCTCAAATCATTAAAACGACTGAATTATTAATTTTTAATTCTTTCGGTGAATTTTAGGGCAAAAAACCTATAAAAAAGTAATCAATCAATCATTCCATTTGGGTATTCATTCAATAGTTGTGTTGTTATTATAAAAATTATTTATAAATTTTACATTAAAGTTGATTTTTGACACAATCTGTGATCTAAAGCAAAGAATGAATCATTTTTCACGTTTTCTAATTAGCTCTGGTATTCATTCTATTCAGCATTTTCTTCGTCTGAAGACTGACAATTACCGAGAAAGTGTAGGACATTGTCGTCTTCAAAGGCAGAAAAGTAATACTCCGGCGAATCGTATTGACTCTTATCCGGCATTTGTTTTGAATGTTCAGAAAAGTCTAAATGAACTAAAAGGTCATCACTTTTGGCGAATGTCTGCTCACACTTATGGCACTTCTTCTGATGGACAGACCGTCGAATGTAATTAATCGATTTGACGCGAGAATAAAAGTCCAAAGAAAAGACATTCGACTCGAAGTCGAAGCTATGGATATCATTCAAATGGCATTTCAGTCGATTCATGTCGGGACACACTTTGGGACAGAAGAGACAAATGCAGTGCTGATCAGTGTTTTCTTCAGACCAATCGTTCCACTCGTCATCACAAGTGGTCTCCAAATCGTAATCGGCTTCGAGTTTGACTTCACGCCAATCCTTGTCTGACGAGTAGTTTATTACATAAAATTTGTCGAATTGTTTGTCACTCGGGTTCAGTTGTTTGTGGCCCTTCTTCCTCATGTGTTCCTTCAGAATGTCCCACGATTTGAATGTCTTCTGGCAGTACAGACATTGCAGTCTATTTAGTTGATCTTCAAGTAGATCCAAAAGTTGCATACAATTGACAATATTGTCCGGATTGCCGACATTGAAGTTGTGGTCATTTGAAAGATGATTGAACAAAATCTTTCGGTTGCCTTCGAAGACCTTTCTGCAGAAAATACAACTCCTTTTAAAGTTTGTGTCGTTTCGCTCGAATTCCACTCGTCTTAGAATTGACTTCAGATGTGATTCTTTGATCGTTTTTCTCAACTCATTGTCTTCGGCGAAATCTGATTGATTGCCACCAATCATGTAATAAGTCTGTGATTGCGACACATCGTTCGGACCACTGATCACAAAAATATTAATAAATAAATAAATAAAATAATTATTAGTTATATAAACTATTTTACTGACCAATTAGTGGCGATTGCGGCACAAAATTGTGTCCAATCTTTGGATTCGGCGAATTTGGACTTATAATGATCAGAATAGGCCTTAAGATCGGCAATGGTCTCGATGTCTGCAATCATCAGATTATGATCTGTCAGCAAATGTTTTTGTAAAGATATGCCATCCGTTTGGTCATTATCTTCTTTTTGGATCAGTTTATCGCAAACAAAACATTTCAGACTCTCTTCATCTTCGGTCGCGACCGACGCCTCAATGGCGCTGTCCTTCAAATACAAACTCGATATTCCTTCTGAAGATGCCATCGCCAATGAAGAACAATCAAAACTTTGCTTCTTTGACCAGCAATAGAGTTATCCGAAGAAGTGTTCGGTAAACCGATGAAACAGATTGTAAACAAAGTCTGGAAATGTTTGACAAACAAGAAGTACGACAAAAGACTCGTTTGAATCAACTTTTGAATTGACGTAAAGTTTTGTTTACGTTTGGATCAATTTTGCTGACTTCGCGATTGTCTTCATCTCTTTGGAAGTATCAACTGATTCATGTCATGTCAGTGATGGCCGAATTGAGTCAACTGATCCAGCAGTTGGACAAATGCGAGACAACCGCACAATTGCCTCAAATTGTCCAACAGTTGAATAAATGCATTCTTCAGACACTGTCATCAGATGACCCGTCGGTCAGATCTTCCGATTGTCTTTTAGCCGCTTTCGAAGCGATGACACGAAAAGCCCTTCCGACCGAAGCCAACCAAAGACAAAACACGTCTTACTCGAAGGCCATCTCTCTGATCATCTTTGACAATATGAGACAATTACTGATTAAAGTCGAATCACAGAAGTTATCGTTAAGTAAAGAGATAATCAGTGAACTGTTGTTTATGACCATCGGTTCGGCGATTGAAAACAAATGTAAATTAATTGAACTGATCGTCAAAATAAGTGATTCCAAGTCTGTTAATCACCTTTTAAACGATAAATACAATAATTTCATAATTAAATCACTTCTCAACAAATTGAAGATCAATTTCAATAATGAAGACTTCGATGACAGGAATGGACTGATCTTTGATTGGATTGTCTCAAACATATCTTCAATAGATAACTACATCCATGACTTACTTCCTCTGACTATGCGTTTGATTGATGAATTCAACATTCAAACCAAACTCATAGGTCTGAGAGCTCTTCACAGAATTGTATCCAATTGTTGGCCTCTTCTGCACACCAATGGATCAGATCTGTTGATCTTCGATAGGCTGAAGAATTTGTTGTATAACAAAGAAATCGAAGTTTTGGAATTAGTGTTCACTTGTATTCTGCAAGTGATCGATAATTTCAATGCAAACGAGAGACGAGACAGCGATAAGTCATTGATTGGGTTCGACAGAAACGACCAAATTATGTGTCAATCGCTGAATAATATCAGACTTTCTTCGGAATCGAAATATCGTGTAATTCATCTGAATTTCATCAATAAGTTTGTCTTCAGATTGAATTCGAGTGCCATTAAGTACACCAACTCTTACATAAAAATTCTATGCGATATAATCGACGAACCGATTAGTCAAAAGAATTTAGATGTAATTGAAGTGACAATCGATTCTTTGAATGTATTTCTGAAATTTGTTTGGATCGTAATCAAAGAGTTTTTCGATAAATGCATTTTAAGTCTTCTGAAGCTATCGATTAATATGAATGAAAGCGATTTGAACAACGAATCAAAGAAACGACTGATTAAAAAGATCTGTATTTCGATTGCAATGATAAGAAGTGCCGATAGAAATGCTTTCAATTCATTGTCTGAAATGATTATTCAAAGCAGTTTTAAGCATGAATTGAACGAATCGATTGTCAATTCATTAACTGAACGTTTGTAGAACTAAAGTGATGTCTCATAAAATCTGTAAAAATTTATTGAAGACTCAATGAAGAGTAAAGATTTGTTCATTTGTTTAGACATTGTTTCGCTTCAGATAAGCTTCGAATGCTTTGTTACGATAGAGTTCGGCCGAACTTCGGGGATCGGAAGCATTAGCCACACCTCTGCCCACAATCACTATATCAGCGCCTCTCTTGAGAACTGCTTCCTCTGGAGTTATATATTGCTGACCCAATCCATCGAGAGTAGAGTCCATACGTACGCCAGGAGTCATATGGATGAAGCTCTGGTCGGCCGATATTCGCGATTGACTGATGAAACCGATGACAAAATCGCTATACTTTTTGGCCCATTTGTATGCCGTTTGGGCGTAACTGGCGTTCAATAAATTTCCTTCGGAACTCATTTGCGCCACCAATAGACAGCCTCTGTTCAACTGGTTGTCCACATTCTAATGAAAGATAATTTCAACTGAAATGTTCGGCCAAAGTTACCAATCAAACCTGTGAAATGCCAGCTCTAAGTCCCTCCACAACTCCCGGACCCGGAGCCAAATGTGCGTTCACTATGTGAGCCCAAGAGCTTACTCTATAGAGACCTTCCGTATACTGTAGTTTCACAGTATTTCCGATATCCGCGTACTTTCGGTCTTCGAATATCAGAAATTCGTGTTCTGTTGCGATAGCTTTGAGGTCTTCGAAGAAACTATTCAGTCCTGAAATGTTAAAATCAGATACAGTGTCGATGTGTAACTTCAACACCACTATAGACTGTCCGATCTCTTTAGCGATTCGCAGTATTGCCGACGATTCGGTTAAGTCTAACGCAACGCATAAATTGCTTTTCTTTTTGGCCATTAATGCAAATAATGTTTTAGTCAACGGATGGTTCGACAACTCAGACCTTTCTTCGTATGACAGCACTTTTGTGTCATTATTAGCCAAAGACAAGAGTTTGCATTCATTTATGATATTATCATTGATTTTCAATGGATTGGAAGAAATCCATTCTAATATTTCTTGCTTCGAATGCTTGGAAACAGTACTTAGTTTGTTGTCCTCTTCTAAGAACTTTAAAACAGTTTCCACATTAACTAAACTAAATTAATCGGTAATTAGAAAATAAAGAAGCAGTTGATAATCGAGGCAGACCTGTGAACATTGATTCCGTGTTCCTTCATATTTGTGATTCCATTCTGTTGTCTATCTATGAAGACAACTGCATCGGTAACAACCAGTCCTGCACTTCGCAAAGCCTTAAATTGTGATCGAATATAATATATCTAATGTGAAAACAACTTTCAGTTACCAGAGCAGTCTCTAGGATACTGGAACCGCTTGAAATGATATCTTCTATAATTAGAACCCGTTCTCCAGTCTTGTAAACGCCTTCAATCAGTTGTTTTGTGCCATAATCTTTAGCTTCTTTTCGCTTTGAGACCATAAACTTGTCTCTTTTGATGCAAATCGCCTACAATAAGCAATTAATATATATTTGGTATCATTTGGTGCAAACATTACCGAAGCGATTGGAAGTGCGGTATACGGAACGCCACAAATGCGGTCATAGGAGACGCCGGCGGAGACCACCTTCTCGTACATCAAATCACTCAACAATTTCTTTGATCAGAGGAAACGAATTAATGATTGTCTCAAAGCAAAGTGTCTCTTACGAGAGGTTCTGGAGAGTTTACAACTGATCTGATGTCCAAATAGATGGGCGAATGAACACCTGTTTTGAGGACAAAGTCACCGAATTTGATGGCATTGTATTGAAGACAATCTGATATTAAACGGCGAAGACTTTGGTCTGTCATCGCTTGTATTGTTAAATGAATTGAATTGAAATCAAATCAAATAACAGTTAAAACAAAGCAAAGATCACCAGAACTGGTCTGACATCAAAAGTCAAATGAAATGCAATCACATGTGAATCACGTGACACAAACTTTAGGACAACACTGATTCAATTGTTTTTGTGCCGACCGCCAAGAGCTTTGAGGCGATCCTATCATTTCAATGTTATCTATAGTCCGAAGTGATGTCTGCAAACTTTGCAGATGCAAACCAAGGATCAGTTTTTAATTAACGGGTTTGATGAAAGAATTCTAAATAAAAGAGAGTAACGCTCGCTCCCTGTGTTAGTGCTATGAGAGAGTGAGTTACTCTCTTTTGCTTAGAATTGTCTTCAATTAAATCCATTAATTGATACTTGATAGAAAATTCATTGTATGCCTAATATACAAATAAAAATTGCCAAGTTACATTTCGCCAAC
>JAUJYQ010000056.1:0-12725 GCA_033995645.1 Hemileius initialis | reverse complement strand
CAGATCTCGAAACATGTCTGACATTTACCACAGATAGTGGTCAACAAAGTTGTGAAAATTAATAATTATTTGAATTTAATCATGAATTCACAACAAGCAAGCTTAAATCATCTCATCTCAAAAACCCATAAATTATTAACTTTTCCAACCGTTTGGTTAACCATCAGAATAATGAGATTTGCCATTCAAACACTTTTGCTTCTATGAGTCCAATCCTTCACTTAATCCCGAATACCGTTCTCAGGACAACCAGAAGCTCGAGCCGACCACAACCGTTCATCTCCTGCCCAATGAGATCAGAATCTCAAACCTGCAACAGTCAGATATCGGTGACTATGTCTGTATGGCCAGGAATAGGGAGGGCTCGAAGACAGCCACCACTAAAGTGATAATTGCCGGTTCGGCGGTAATCACAGCCCCGCCGCGAAATCAGACTCGTCTTGAGGGCGACCAGATTGAGATGATATGTGAGGCGAAGGCATTGCCATCTAATGTCACTCATCGGTGGTACCACAACAACGTCGATATCAGTCAGTTGTCGTGGTTGGAGACGCGGACAGTGATCAGAAGAGACGGCACACTCTTCATCAATCCGAGCACTGCCGAAGACACCGGTCAATACACGTGCGAAGTGTCCAATGGAATCGGAACTCCAGACGCGGCCTCAGCTTTCCTCAGCATTGAATGTAATGTCTGTCTGACCAACTTCTTTCAATTAAGATCTAATCCCTGACCAGACCCGGCCCGTGTGACCTACTCGCCGACCATTCAATACTTGCCTCACGGCCTGTCGGGAATAGTCCGCTGTTTCATTCAGGCGTTGCCCGCCTTCCAGTTCATAACGTGGACCAAAGACCGGCGTCCGTTCGACCCGAACTCGACTCCCGAAGTGGTCTCTCTGAACAACGGGTCACTGCTGTTCCAGCGGGTCAGTCACGAGCACCAAGGTCGATATCGGTGCACGCCATACAACCTGCACGGCACGAGTGGTCCGTCCAATGTGATGGAAGTGCTCGTCAGAGGTATCGCTGACCTCCAAGTCTTGCCGTTTCTGGCTTTGCCTTAAAATTTATAGCAAACTCGAAGTAAATCGAAATGAAAGTCAAGTTTATAAATGACCGAAATTTCCGTTTCGCCGGTCGATAGCCGTTGACAGCCAATGGACAGCCATTAGGTGTCCAAACATTTTAATCTCTTTTTATGCATTAAGTTTCCGCCGAAACAATTGGACACTATTTATACGATAAGGTCATAACTGGTCATAACTGTGGTCATTCATCACCATTAGACCAATGATCGGTGGCTCTCCTCACAGATTGCCAGTCACTTAACAGATACCGATATTGTTTTTATTTCTTGGTACTAAAGACAGCGCCAAATAAGAGTTTGCCATAAATTTTACGGACATATCCATCACTTAGAGTCGGAGTCAAACTTAACATTTTATTTCTTTCAATTTGTGTCAGAACCGCCAAAGTTTACGCTAAAGCCCAACGATATGTACCAGAAATCAGTGAACAGCGAAGTAGTGATGCCGTGCGATGGTGTGGGACAGCCTAAGCCTAACATCATTTGGCGCAAAGTAAGACAATATTTTGCTTAGTCTTTCGATCGGATCCAACATCTATCAGATGCCAGTCTTGTTAGTGTCGATCATTTGCGGTTCTGTTCAGCCATCGCAACGCCAATCCATTCATCACTTAATAATCGGCTTCTCTGCCACCAAAAGTAGCTTTTGTGCCAATAAGTGCAATGAATTCCCAATTTATTATTAATTATAATAATGTTTGCAATCAGTCGTCAATCGCTTCACTTCATGCCATTTCATTCATTATTATTCAAATAACAGTCGTCTGTTGTCTGAAATAGGAAAACATATAAGAATTTTGATGGAATCGAAGTCAATGTCTATTATTAAATTTTATTCTCGGCAAAAGAGACGATATTCTCAGAGAAATGCCATATATTTTGATTAAATTATTCATTAAAATAATTTATTGACTCATTATAACCATTGAAAGGCTGATGGAAGCAAATTACCGAAAGATCGTTCGTTCGTCCGTTCGGGCAATTTAACCATCAAATCAATTAAGAAAGAGGACCACGGAGTTTATGAGTGTGTCATCGAGAACGAGATCGCCACGCTCATCGCCACCACCTTGCTCTTAGTCAACAGTGAGTCCATTGTTCTAGTCATTTAACTCAATTAAATGATCGATAATTATACAACTAAACCATCTCTTCCTCGCAGACACTACACCTCATTCGCCGCAAAACGTTTCGGTGAACACGAGTGCGTTCGCCGCTACCGTCCAATGGGTCCCAAACTATAATGGGGGTTACGAACAGACATTCCACTTAAGGTATTCATCGCCTTTTCTTTATTGCCATAAATTTTTATATGCAACTAATCAAAAAATTAATTTGCGTTCAGATACCGCTTCTCCGACCAAGGTGATTCCGACTGGAAGACCATTCGAGTGCCACCGCCTGAGTCGTTGACGGCATTCACTTTGTATAATCTCCAGTCGGACGCTGACTACGACTTCCAGGTGTTTGCGTCCAATCGATTAGGTATCGGCTTAGCCTCGCCTCTCGTGAGGGCGCGAACCAAATGTAAGTCTATTGTTTTGATTCAATTAACTAGTTTTAATTGAAACAAAGTTTTGACGCCTTCGGGCAGAGAATTAAAGAAAAATAGTATTGATATTGGTTTGAGGTAAAAACAGTTGACGAAAACTAACAAAAAAAAAATTCAATTTTATTTGCAATCAATGCCTGGTTCATAGTGTGGGACCTGCAGAAGGGAGTCTATCCGACCGATGCCTACGGAGCCACTTATATCCCGACAGTGCAGAAGCCTTCAGGTATGGAGTGTTTCGTTCGCTTACACTAATACACCAACAAATGCACGAAATTTCAATCAACGGCTGCTTTTGCATGAAATTAAAACCAATTGATCGAATGAGTTGTTGCCAATCGATTCCGACATTGATGGGTCTGATCGGGTCAGGTCTGGTCTGTGGGATCTCTTCCCAGTGACGGTCGACCAGCTTCTGAAGGGTTGTAAAGTCCAGGTTGTGTTCGTTCACTTCCCGCATAAACATCCCAACCAATTAGTGTTATTGAGATGTTCGCAGAATTTTATTACATTTGAATGAAGAACAAAATTGGATGAGTTTTGAGCTGATTATCAACGAGAATAATGTTAATCATTTAAATTTTGAGAGACTTGTCCTCAAAAAATATATACCAAATTCAATTTAAGGCTACGATTATTATAATAAGTTATTATTAATAAGAGTTTGCCTTAAATAAGTCTTTTTAATGAATAATCTGAGACTAAAAGACAGCGAATAATGTTTTTCAAGAGTAAAGTAGGCAAAGAATAAGTGAGGAGAAAGAGAGAAAAAAAGTTAATAAGGTTTTGATAAAGTTGCGAACAAAAGCGACTGTTCGGGCTATAAATATGCAGTGATGCACAAAATTCCCTTTAATTGAATCGCTAAAAAACGTATTGTACTTTAGAGTATTAGCCAGGCTTTCATAGCTTGTGCCGAATCCCGAATCCCTTTCCTCACTCACTCCTCATTGTGTACCGCATTCAAGAGGAGAGCCTTTCGAGAGCCGACAGAAATAGAATTTTTTTTACTTCATTTTCACTAGAAAACTAAATTCTTTATGAATTGTACACTTCTTCAGACAAATTTAGTTATGCATGAGTTGACGATGAATTAAAGCACAGGCACTCAAGTGGATGAATAGGCACCAGAGAATTGTAGTGAATTAGTTCACTATTTTGCTTTTTTTTCTCTCTCCCGAACCGCTCGTAAGATATGGCCGAGAATTAGAAGCAGTTGTTATGAGAATTTCCAGTATATTAAGCATGCATTTGATAGAATCGTATTGAATAGTCAGCCCTTTACCAGTGTTGGCATTATTCAAGTGAAAAACATAACAAATGCTCTATCAATTGGTTACGGGTTCTGGCAATCGGTTCGCATGTATTGCTTGCAAAAAGGTCTTAAATAAGTGAATGGCTTGAATGCAATGTTCTGTTGGGTTGCGTTTGTGACCATTGGCTGCTTCGACCACTTATGTTGCCCACAACCCACACACACGACATGCCTGCACAGGTCGTACCACTGATGAACCGACATCATCACCGGCACCAACCATTGTAGGACCCAAACCGGGAATGCCTCGCAACGTGTCCATCGAGAAGATGGCTCAGGGATGGGTCATCATGTGGTTGCCGCCCATCAACAAGTCGGTGGCCGTCGCCTACTATCGCATCGAATACAAGGAGGACGACAGTCGGTGGCAGTACAGCGAACCCATCGCCAAAGACACCGCTTATTTATGTGAGACTCATCTCAAAACACTTTCATCGATTATATCTAATATCATGGCATTTATTCTTTAGTAAAGAATTTGGAATCGGGTGTGAAATACACGTTTAGAGTGTGGGCTTACTCTATATTAGGCAACGGCGAAGTGAGCGAACCATTAGAGTACAAAATTCCTGGTATGAACTTCGATATCGAAATGATCTGAAAGGCGACATCTGTTCCAATCCATTCATCTCTATTAACATTAGGACCAACTGATGGCCTGAAAGGTGCGCGCGCTATAACCGCTGGAATCGTTGGAAGCGTTCTGTTCTTCGTCACCGCAATTGTTCTGTCCGTTTGTATCGTAAAAATTTGTAATAAAAGAAAACGAAGAAAAATGGAGAAAGGTTATTGTTATGGCTCTTGATTTACACAAACAATATCTAATGATAGCTAACACTGTGAGCACTCACTGCCAACAAAAGTCATTTTCTTTATTTACGAGTCATACTAACTGTCGATTATTATGTTCTTCAGCCTATATGATGGTCACCTGTCCGGTGATGGACGGCGTCAACGGCGGCCATCACTCGCACGTCGAAAGTCCGCTGCCTTTGAAACAGTAAGTCTCGATTTGACTGCCATTTGTGGCAAAACAACCCATAAATCCAAAAATTGAGAATAAGTTTGCCATATATTTGAGCATAAAATTGAAAACTACACGAAATTCTCCATCTCTTGACAATCATTATCTGATTCTTTGTTTCTCTCACTATTGGCTTCCATTCCAACACCGGAGCAAATCAGGAGGTGATTGATGGCACTGATGGCCACTCTTTGCCTTCTCTTTATGCATGCGATTCACTCATTAATGCCATTCTCTTATACACTATATTCTCGACTATAACTGACTTATCTTTCTTTTCTCTCTTCTACTGAACTCGTTGTCACTTCTGGTTCTGGTATTGTCTGCTGTGATGTCTGTGCAATGTTCTGCCACCACAGCTCACGACGAGATAATTTGTAGCTTAGGTACTCCGGGAAGTCTATTGGGTAAGAGTGTATCGCTTGTGTTGATCTAATTTGCATGTTATTAGCAGTCGATTTGACTTTCGTCTCACCTCAAGAGTTAGCCTTAAATTTAATGCAAATAAACTAAAAGCGAATCCAATCGTTAGTCGACCAGAAATGCAATCGATTTCGATATTCATCTGATTTTCGCACTAAAACTCAATTCTCCAGTCGTTCGACAATTTAATCAATTTTTTCTGATTTTGAGAATTGAATGCAATTCCGAGTCCGACTGAATCCCTCCTCTGCTTCCATACATTACTCACTGCACCGCCAAATATATGTCAGATAACTCACAGACAGAGATTAGCCTCACTTGAGTCCAGTCCAGACCCAATTCACGGCCACCTTAGAGGAGGCGCTCAATAATCGCTTATTATGTTGGTTTCGTTCGGTTCATTGCAGACACAGTGCGAAAAGCGGAATATCAGGTTTAATAAATGTATTGATTAGAAGTATTTTGCAAAGATTCGGTGCACACCGTCTTCAGCGAAGACCAACTGAGCCCAGACACGTGGCCGGATGTGATAGTTCACCCGTTGGAGTTCAGTCATTCGAAGAGATTGCCTCCCATTGGAGAGATGCCCGAACCGATTCGGGGTCACCGCCTGCGCGACGAAGAGCTATGAAGAATGTCAGATACAATGTAGAGATGGAATACTCCCGACCCTTGGGTTGGATCAGTAGGGCGTCCGACGGCAAGTTCGTCGTCAAGGGTCAGCCCTTTTTTGCCAGACACGGCTTCTACGAGGACCAGACGCACAACTACGACCTGACACCTTCCAATCAGGCCAGTGTCAGAGGCAGCTTCCGGAGTGATGGCAGCGGCCAGAGTGGACCCAACCACCAGATTTCGTTCCCACCACTCAGACATCACTCGTTCATCAGTCGCTCGTCAACACATCAATCACTTCCGTCCCGTATTCATCCGAATCAATCATTCAGTCCTCAGTCATATTCATTTCGTTCCGGACATAACATTTCGCAGAGTTACAGACCGCGTGATATCCGTTTCCGAACTAGTTCACCAGGCTCAGGACTGCCACCTGACTCGTTGACCATGGACCAGGACATCAGTTCTGTCCGGCAGACGTCATCATCATTCGAGCGCTCGACAGCACCCTTTCCCATGATATCCTCGCCATCACTACGATCTCAACTTCAAGAGCTGCCATCCCTGCGGCCCATCCACGAGCACCTGCAACGACAAACTCAAAGTCATTCCTCATCGCAATTGCGAGCAACAGTTCCTATCGCACGTCAGCCCAACTTCAGACCAATAAATCGCGGTCCGCTCCTCTTGGAGACAGTGCCCGAAGCCATCTATGACTCAGTCCACATGTCGCCGATGTATCGCTCAGACAGAACTCCCGTCGACACAGACTTCTGGACGGGAAGGGAGGGCTCACTCAGACATCCATCCCATCAAAACGCTAACAACGAAAACCAATTGCTCAGAGGTTTGACATTAATTTAATGATAGTTTAATCGAATGTTAATTACTGTTTTCAATTGGGAAGGTGTGCCCACTATATCTGCGCGAGCGATGTCCAGACCATATCAGAACGTTCCACTCCCTCGGCATATGTTGGGAGCGCCACAAACTCAATTTTTCAGACAAAAACCTCCAAAGAGCCCCAGAATGCGTGTTCCTGATGACAGCGATGAAATGCGATTCATCGCACCTCCGAAGATGGTGTTCAAGAAACCGAGAGCCGCTCCTCCACCGCCTCCTTCGCCCATATCAGGCGCAGATATGACAGAACCGAAGAGTAAGTTCGACACAACCGGTAGTAGCAGTTCGTCTAATGATCAGCCGTTTGCCTACACTCGGGACCGACTGTTGGGTGCAGTGGAGAAAGTGAGGAGTGGTATGCTTTTGACCCGAGCCTCGCCCTACAGACAGGAGGGTATGTCCGACTGATTTATAAGACATAATTGATTGCTGATTATCTCTTTTGAAGGCTTCCAAACTCCCACTTCACTGCCGACTCCATCGCAAACACCGATTGACAAACAATTTTCGGAAACTCCTGAATCAATGCTTCGACAGCGCCGACCGACTCCGGTCAGGTTTGCCGAAGAGACTGAAGTTTTCGTTGACGACAATCAGAACCAAATGCGATACCGAATGCCTCACCCGCCCAGTAGGACCAGTATGACCAGTATGTCTTCGGGCCGCGGCAGCTCTGGACACGACGGGTCGGCCAAAACTACTTCTGTATCTCATTCTCGCGGCGACTCATACCAAGACTCACCTCAAAGCGAACTCCAATCGTCATCTAATGTCGTCGACAAGACTACGAGCAGCAGCTCTGGTATTGCCAGCCGAACCATGTCTTCAGTATTGCAGTCGTCGACCTCTCCTGGTCAGAGCTCGGGCATCAGCGCCAGCTCTATCTCTGGCACTGCCGTCAAATTTCCTACAGAAGTGCAATCAAAACAGTCATATCCAGCGCCTAATTATTCCCTTCAGAGACCAATCGTTGAATCTCCACATTCTGAGCCCATATTCCCTTCATATGCGCCACCAATGGAACCGTTAGACGTCTCGGTCGACGAGAACTACGAATTCGATTCAATATCTCCTTTGGAGGCGGAACTCATCGAAAAGTTGCGAAGAGAACAGCAGAGGTGGCGTCACCACCAAAGACAGTGGCAGCAACACCAGAGACAATTCCAATACCAGCAGCAGTCAAGAACTCCGTTCAGCGACTCTGAAGTGTATGGAACCGTTCCCTCCAGACGTCGCTATGAAGACACTGACGCGCGCTGTGCCGCTCTCAAGGAAGAATTCTTCAGATTCAGAAGAAGACAACTCCTTGAGCAACAGCAACAACAAGAGAGTTCTTCTGACGAGTTCGAGAGCGCCTGTTGACCGTCGGAGCCGTCGCTGAGTTCTGTCCAAACCCGAACCGAACTCGAGCCCAAACCGGAGTTTAATTACTGCCAAAACAATTAATTAATCGTCGGTTCCGATGACTACAAAAAAGTTGTTCACATTTTATAGTATTTATTACATTGATATTTGAGAAATGGATTCCTTTATTGGATTTCATTTAAAAAAATATTGAATTTGTTATAAATTGTTTTCCATTTGGTTAGACATCGGTCTCGATCTGATCGGACATCCAGTGAGACATCGTTTGGCATCAACTCTAACGTCCGATCCGATCGACACCAATGACTCCAAACTTAGTAATTAAATAATGTTTTATAAAAATTTATTTATTATTTATAATCAATACTCAAAACCGAATCCGACATAAGTTGGGAAACAATTGCTTTGACTTTTGTGCCAAACCAGTGACCAAAATGGCAGACAATTCCCTACATTTCTGTTGAGCCCGTGTGAGACACAAACAGATTAAACACTTTTCCCATTCGTATCGTCAAAAACCAATCGATTTTTATAATAATGAAATTTTTGATAATAATTGACATCAAAAGTGTGTTTATAACTGAAGTTTACTACAGATTCGGTTACGAAATCACTTGATCTGAATGTTTCGTTTCGTCAAATATTATGTCGATTATTAGCAGAACTTCTATTGTAATATAAAATAATCTTTTGCTCACATATTTGTATATAAGAAGACATTTGTGTCTAAATCGCGAGTTAATTATTATATAACGAAAAATGTTTTAAAAAGAAAACTATTTAATGAAATGATTGATAGAAAGAGTAATACATAAGAAAATTATATCAATTAATGTAAAGAATGAGTGAAAAAATGGTTTCTAACGACTAATAACTGATTTGTAGTCCATATTTATATATATTTTTTGAAACAAAAGTTACAAACAATTTATTAAAATTTATTCTGTGATATAAATCGCGAGTTTTGGCTTCATTTGGTTCGATCGACAGTCGAACAGTTGTGTCGACCGTTTGGGACTCACCTCTGGAACTAAAGCCAGAGATAAACCCGGAATTAATTAAGAAACGGTGAGAATAGAGTTGAGACCAGAGACCAAATATAGAGACCAAGAGCACAATTAAGTGGCTCTCATTAGCACTGATTGATGGACGAAACCACTGTCTGTCACTCCTTTGAGACCCGACTCATGCAAAAATACCGTTCGACTCGATTGCAGACACTTTTAATTGCTTTAATTAGTAATAATTGTTTGGATTTAAGCGTTTTTCATGATTACACAAACTTATAGTAAATTCAGTGCAAACACAAGTCTGTGAAAGCATTGATTTGTCTGAACAGCAATAACTCATTAGATTTGGCCCTAAATTACAATTGACTTCAAAAACACTCCAAATATTGCATTTAAAGTCTTATATAAACTTATTAAACAAATTAATTGCATTTTAGCGCTCGATTTGAAGCGAAATTTGAAATTTTAATTCAGTTTCAAAACTTTTATCGCAAATCAAAATTCAAATTTGAGACACATTTTCGATAAAAATTAAGAGTGTTTTGAGGCCTCGAAACTCGTTTTTTGGTTTAAGTTGGTTACGGTTTGTTAAGCAGACCGGCCAACAGAATAACAGCCGATCTCTTGTGTCTGACGAAGAAGAAGAACGGGTGGTCCGCGCGGAACGTCGGAACGTTGCGGTAGCGACCGAAGAGACCTCGTTCCTGACTGCGGGCTCTCATCTCGGGCTCACTGCCCTCTTCGTTCACCTCCAGCACAGACTTGTGGTAGACTTGGGAAACATGCAAATAATTAGTGCCGTCAATGGCCGACAGGTCTGACTTGTATGTGAACGCCTGGGTTAGGCCGAGTCCCTGTAAAGTGCTTTTCAGGTCATAGTGGGTCGCAATTGTAAACTTGGGCAAAACGAGTCGCACTGTTGTCACAGAGAGGTTAGCGATCGCCTCATCCAAGAGTTGAGCCGTCAGTCTGTCGGCGATTTGTCTGACAGTCGTCGCTTCGGGAGGAAGCAAGACATACATCGCAAGGCCGTCGCTTCCACTGTACGGCACTTCTATCAGTTGACTTTGGCTGAGGGGACCGACTGTTGTGTAATTGAAGGCCTGGGAGAGTTTCATTTGGGACACTTTGATTGCTTTATTTAAAGCCCTAAAATCTTCCTCCTTTGTGGCCCACTTTAAGAACTGTTGCCTCCATTGGCCCTAAAGGGATGTCAAACGCAATGGCAATAAATTTGAAACTTAAAAATTCGTTTAAAACTTATTTCTGTTTCACTTATCAAAAAAAGTTTTTTCCACTGTTTTAAACATTGAATGCTTTGGCGAACCCGAAACTGATTGAACGGTAATTATTGAGTGAAACATAATTATATTGAAAATAATATTTTGAAATATTGTTATTATTATATTGTAGAACTATTCAGTGAAATGGAGAGCATCTTATCGGTGGTGTAATTGTCAGATAGAAGATATAACGCAACGATTGACACTAAGAGTCACTAAGGGGCAAACAAGCTAGGCAAGATAGTCAAATTTAAGTGCTATCTCATGTTAAAAAATTATTTCGAAACTAAATCTTTAATTCTTGCAAATCAGCCGCGAATATAGAGTTAGCGACTAAAAGGAAACTTTACTTTAGTTTTGTTCTGTTTGTCCGCTATTCGACTGAAAATACCAATTAAATAGCATTTAGTTGGAGGGCTCAGAGAGACTGTGAGGCAATCAAATGTTCGGCCGATCACTGATCAGAACCACTGCTAATGCAATGCAATGTAAATCATGTTTTTAAAGCATTACTTTCAACGCTATCTCAAAGTTTGTAATTAAAAATGCAAAACAATCGAAAAATTTTGTTACCTTTCGCTCACTTATTGAATAATTATTGTAATGCGAACTCACCTTAAAGTATATCGCATTGAGAACTAAGAGCACACTTAAGGGACTCAAAGGCTCGGCCAACAACTCATCGATCTTTCCTCGGGTAGACTTAGCGACCCATTCGTTGATGCTTTGCAGTGCTTCGTCGCTCTTGAATAAGAAGTCCACTTTTTTGAGGCTCGTATTGAAATGATCTTGCAGGTCTTTCTCGTATTCATTGAGAATCGGGTTTCGATTCTGAGCGACCAAAAGGTTTGCCGCGAATAACTCGGATCTTATATCGTCTCCAAACAGTTCATCGATAAGTTGTCGGTATTGGTCACCGATTTCTTGTTTGGTTAGATTTGCGAGTCGTAGACCAAATACTTCTTCGATCTCTTCGGCTGTCCTTCCGTTGGCCCCGAAGTACAACATATTGAAGACCGTTGTTATACAGAACGGACTGAACAATACATTCGAGTTCTCATCCGTTAATTGTTTCAACAAATTAATGGCAAAATAATTATTAGCGATGGAAACGCCTTTCATATTGACTTCAGACACAATGTTCTCATTTGAACTGAATTTAAAATTTATTAATAATAACAATAGAAATACATAATTAAAACTCATTTTAATTGATATATTAATACTAAACAAGAAATTTGATTAAATATACAATGATTTGTACAAAACTTTTTCGGTCATAAAGTCTTAAATGATTCCACTTTGAAAGCTATCAATGGCTTCTCGTTTGGCCCGAACTGAGAATCTTTGAAAACCATTGATTGTTTAGTGGTTTGAGTATTGGATTCATTGCCAAAACACAATCTGAAGGCAAATAATCCATTGTTTGGAAGTCATGCGGGCCTTGAGCTCAGGGAACAGACTGGACATCGATATATCAATTGCGAACACATTTGAATACATACTCGAAAGTAAGCATAAACAAGCTCATTTTGTATTCATCATTATTTGTAAAACAATGTTTCAAATAATTTTTCACTAAAGACTCGAATTAAATGCCGTTATCTTTGAAAGTCTCAAATAAGTTACTTTTAAATTAGCCATTCATACAATGCATCGAAACATTAATCTCATAATAATTTACAACTCTCTTCAGAGCAGTTAATGTGTTTGGCCGTCGTTTTTCAACTGTCGATGTTTTCCATTTCATTTGAAATATAGAAAAATATTATAAATGACCCGAACAAATTCTAGAATTCAGTATAACACTTACTACTGTTTGGTTGGGGTTTTTAGAATCCATATGCATCCATGATAAAATCATAAAAATTTCATAGAACATAGAATTCACATGAAATTTCACCATGCTTTAACATGTTGAAAGCTCCCATATTGTTTTTGTAATCCTATATTTCTCATTATTTATCACTTGCTAAAACTTCTTTGGGTTTTTGATATTTTTTTTGAAAGTATTAATTAAAATGAAATTAAAATAATAGACAGTGAAAAACGAAGGGCAAATAAATTCATTGTTCACGAGTCTCATTATTAATAACAAGAATAATAAAATATTTTCACTTCATTTAACCGATAATTAAATATTTGT
>JAUJYQ010000055.1:0-12776 GCA_033995645.1 Hemileius initialis | reverse complement strand
CATGAGGACGAGTCGAGTGTCGGCACCGTTTGTGTGACCGCAGGCGGACCTCAATTAAGTGACTGACACTCCTCTGCCGTCGCTCTGGCATTCACTCCCGAAATATGATTGTAATTATTGTTAATAAAGACCAAACACTGAACACTAAAACTGCTGTAAAACTATTGTATTTGTATTTCCGGCTTTCAATGCATTCAATAAATGATTTGTTTTTGAAGTTAAATGTATTGTCAAAAGTGGTGTCCATTGAGAGGTCGGTAAGTGTTGAATAGAAGAGCGGAACCAATGGCCAAACTGACTGCAAATAGCAATGGTGCCGATGAGCAAGTTCACTCTTATGTCTCGATTTGCTCGTCACTCTAAATAAATTTAATTGTAATCGCGAGTCTCTTATTGCCTCTCAATTGTGTCTCAATTGAATTCAAATCATTTTAAGTCTAGTCTTACATCAGTTAACATCTCTTCAGATCTCAACGACTTTTATCTTCAATTATCTGCTTCTCATTCGGTGGTCAGTTTCAAACAGTTCTCTAGAGTTCACTTCATGCGGAAGTGGTTGAGTTGTCTGTTCGGCGGCAGAGCTAACAACAAAAAGGATATGAAAAAGAATGTACAGAAGGCGACCAAAACGAACGGCGCCAAGAACCCACCGAAGAAAGGCGAGAAGGGACACAAAGGTCTAGCGAAGAAGTCCGGTAAAGAGAAGACAGTGCGTAGCAAATTGGGTGACAGTCTGAAAACAAAGTCCGGCGAAGTCGATCAGAAAGCAGCCCAAGAACATTTCGGGTCACGACTCACGGCTTTCAACAGTTCGCCGTCCGGCCATAATATCTATGACGTCGCTGCCTATCTGATCCACTGCAAGACTCATAACAAGATCGCGATCTCCTCTGAGCCGAAGACCGGTTACGTATGGCTGCCGTTCATCTCGTTGTCAAGCAGTCAGACCTATACTGACGGTGCCATCGACGGTGTCTATGTGGTCATCAGCGGCGGTGAACCCAATCTTTATGTGAGTTTGCGTGACCAACATGCCGTGAGTCACGCTCACCCGATGGAATTGTTCCGTCTTCAGCTGCCGCAGACACAGAAGTTCAATGTTCGGATGATCTTTTACGTGAACATCAACCCCAAGGCAAAGGGCTTCAAGTGTTGCTCTGATACTGAGCGACTGAAATGGGTCCCGTTGGCCGACCTGACCAACAAAGATCTGAAGAACTTGTGGGGACCGGAAGTCTGGAAATTCGCGAAGATTGTTGCTAAAAGCAAGCGGATCAACGACATGGCCGTCGAAGAGTACAGTTTAGACGATGCCTTCAAGTATGTCCCGCGAGATCCGCCGCGCAATCTCGAAGAAGAGATGTTGAAGTCGACGAACTTTAGCGAGAAAGACGTGGAACGGCTCTATAGTGACTTCATTGAGCATTGCTTTCCGTCATTTTTTATGACCAAGAGTTCGTTTAGCGACTATATGTCGAAGTATGGCTTCGAGAAGATGGACAAAAAGCTGTCTCTTCTCTTCCGCGCCTTCAACTTCAACAAGAACAATAACAATTTTCTGGACTTCTATGAGTTTCTGCTTGGCCTCACATCCATCGACCCGACGGCCAGCAACGGACAGTCTCGCATCAAATTTCTCTTCAAATACTTCGACGTCGATGGCGACGGTTATCTGAATGAGAAGGAGTTCACTTCAATGATCCGCGAACTCAACCCCGACAGCGACGCCGATACCAAGAAGAAGGTCACCGACGCCGATACCAAGAAGAAGGTCACCGAAGCTGATACCAAGAAGAAGATCACCGAAGCTGATATCAAGAAGAAGGTCGCCGAAAATATGAAGAAGTTGAAGGCCAGCAACAAGGGAGTTTTCTTCGATGACTTTTTCAAAGCGGTCGGCAGTCATCAGTTCCGCGGAACATCTACTTTGTGTCGCTCGAATCGACCGATTTTGGCGCAGATATCGCGATCGATGGCCACCCGATCGCTGAAGCGAACGATTGTCACCTCAGTCTTGAGCGCTCTTCTCGACGACCGCAAGTATACCGGCGTTTGTGAGTCGTGTCGGGAAAAGAAATACGAATACGCGACACACAAAGTGAGGATCGACGCCGAGGGTCGGGCCTGTGATGCGGAACTACTTCCAGAACTTTCAAAAATCGAAAAGCCGACAAAAACAAAATCTCTGAGTAATTTGCCAAAGAAATCGAAAAGCGATTCTGAGAAAAGCGATTCCGATTCAGACAAAAGCAGTTCCGGAAGATTGGCGGCTAAATCGAGTTCAACTTCAGTTATCTCCTTCTCGATGGAGCGGTTCTCCGCAGAGATAGTCTGGAATCCCAAGTCGGTGGCCAACTATTTCATTGAACAGATCCGAGCCTTCAATTTAAAGAAAGGCACAAAAGACCAAAAGAAGGGTCTCTTCGATGGCTCGTCAGAAAGAGAACCTTTCGTTAAGAAGCTCAAAGAGTTGTGCCACGAGATGGAGAAGATTCTACTCCAAGAGGACAGGTGTGTGAAAGTGTCATCGCCAGCGTTCATCATAGGTGACGTCCATGGCAACTTAGAAGACCTGATGACAATGGAGAAGGTCTTGTGGAAGAGTCTGCCCATCACAGCGGCAAACCTTATATTTCTTGGCGATTACGTGGACAGAGGACAGTGGGGTCTGGAGTGCGCTCTATATATCATGTGTATGAAACTCTTGGCGCCAAACAAAGTGGTGATCCTTCGCGGCAACCACGAGGTCAAAGAGCTGCAGATGAAGTACAGCTACAAAAAGGAGTGCTCACAGAAGTATGGAAGTCTTGGCACTGAGGTCTTCGAAGTGACCAACAAAGTGTTTGACAAACTGCCATTTTGCGCAATCCTAGACGACGCCATCTTCTGCGCGCACGGCGGCATTCCCTGCTCAACCCGAGAGATATCCAAGATCAATGAACAGCCCTCGGACTTACCGGACCCCGAGAGACAGTCGGCCATCTGTTGGGAAATCCTGTGGTCCGACCCGATTGGTGCCACACAGTTCGCAGAGTCTGCAGAACTTCTTCAAGTCCGCGTCGAAACGGCCCGCGGTTTCCTTTCCAATCAGAAAAGAGGTACGGCTTTCCTCTTCGCCGAAGATGCGGCCAACACTTTCCTCCAGACCAACGGACTCACGCATATAGTACGCGCACATGAAGTACCTGCCAATGGTTACACTTTCCACTTCGGCAACAAATGCGTGACCATCTTCTCGTGTTCGCACTACTGCGGCAACAACAACGACGCCGCTGTCATCCACGTCGACAACGAGAAGCTCCGCGTCGTCCGATTGGACACTGTCAACAACGCGGCCGCCTCTTAGACTACCGAAATATTTGGACAGCAATCAGAAGACAGAATTGTTAACTAATTGATTGATATTTCGTTTTTGTTATTCAATTAAAATTCCGTTTATAACAACAAAAAATTATTTTAGTTAAGTCAATAACAAAAGTTTTAGTCTTCGGTCAGAATATATGTTAAAATACCTAATATTGAGAACAAAACTATTGTATTTGAAGTGAAGACTAGAATCAGAGCCAAAGAAGTGATAAAACCTATTCTAAACATAACGATCGGCAGTGCAAACGAAGAGACCACGAATCCGGTGGTGAAGAAGTAGATCCAATCCCTCGCCACTGATGTCGCGTCGAGTTTCTCATCGCAGAAGCAATTCGGCAAAAGGACTGGCAGTGGAGTCAAGAGGTATAGAACAGAGATCGAGATTATGATCCAATTGGCGTCGACCAGAGATGCAGTGACCAGAGCTGTCAGTCCGACCACGAAAGCGAAGGCCAACACAATTAGGCGACAGATTTCATTCATTGGGTCCAAACTGGCGGTCAGTCTTCACAAGATTTATCTGAAGTCTGGACAAAAACAAAGCGATGACAAGCTCTGAATGAAAGGCCGAATGGATTTCGAAGTCGATCGCGAGATCAAAAACTTTTCGGTCAACTGATTCTGCGCTCTGATGACAGAGGTTTGGCTTTGTTTTGGTTTGTGTTTTGACACAACTTTTTGACATTTGTTTTGATGTTTTTCGTTAAAACATTTTGTGAACTAAATTATGAAAAATAAAGTCTTAATTCAGTTATTAATTGCAATAATTTTATTGTTATTTTGTTATTTTTTTCCAAGTTTATCCACATTTTTCATCTATTGCTCAGCAGTTGTGTTCGCGTCCATCGCTGGCATCTATTTCGGGATCAGATTCAACGAGAAGACAATTGTCAACAACTTTCAAAAAAGTTATTTGAATTCCAATCAAATCTCTTCGTATACAAAGTCAGATAACCGCCGAACCGATGGCCAGACGACCAGAGAAGAAGCGGTGGAAAACTACTTCCAAACGCGAACTCTTGTGTCGGCAAATGTGGACCAATTGATGGAACAAATGATTGATTTTTGTTTAAGAGATTTCGTGTTTGTCTGGTATAAGGATTTGGTCGACGACAGCAACGATCCGATGATTGGTCTGAAACTCAAGTAATCGTTGATCACATCTCTGGTCTGCCTCTAAGACTGACCAAACTCTTTGATTTTCAGAAACGAATTCTGGGAAATAATCCTAAATATTGTTTTGCGGATGCGATCAATAGATTTCCTGAAGTTCTTCACTCAAAACGTTGTCAATCGGTGTTTAAAACACTTCCATAAGATAACGGTTTGTCTTACAAATCAGACCAAAGAAAATCAGAACAATTCTTATGTCTTGAGCTCTCATTTGGGATCCAAAGAACAAGAATTGGAATTCGTTCGCAAATTATCTGACTTTTTATTAGCCATTTTACTGCCGAAGAATTACTCGAAGAGCAAACCATTGCGACACTTATTGAGAGAAATAATATCCGTTCAGATGTTGTCAGCAATTGATCTGATCTGTAATCCAATCTATTTGAACCAAAAGCTCTTGGATTACCTGAAATGGCAGAAGATTGAGATCGAGAGACACCGACAGACATACGCCTACTCCGAGACATACGAACAGTTCATCGAAATAATTTATAAGTGCTGTGATGTCGAAGACCTAAAGCGAATACGGTTTCAGATAATCACCGAAATAATGGAGGCCACGGTCATCAACAACCTGAAAAAAGAGCGCGGAATAGACATGAATGAGAAGATGTTTTCGGGACCGATAACCACTGCCAAAGGGGATCTGCTTCAGGCTCGCAATCTCAAGAGATATATCAATCAATTGACTTTTGCCAAAAACCAATGCGAGAAACGCATTAATGCCATCAATTGTATGAGTTCTGGACAACTGATTCAAAGACATGTCTGGCACAACACTTCTGAACTCTTGCCTCAGCCCAACCGCAAGACTGTCCTCGGCTTCAGAGTAATCATGGATTCAGACATTTGCCGATCGTATCTGAAAAGGTTTATGCAATACTCACTCATCAGTAGCTATAGTTCTCCTGAGAGTAGAAGACATTTGATTGTGTTCTGGGAATCAGTCGAACAGATGACCAAACAAGAGGTCGGCAAACAATACGAGATCGCAAACGAAATCCTCAATCACTCCAACTTTAAGGCAGGTTTTGTAAAACTTATTAATTTGTCGAAAAACACATTGAAAGCGATGGAAGAGTTTGTTTTGGGCAACAGAGGGGCCGAGGCTTTCATTGTGGCCCAGAATCTGGTGTATGATATTCTTGAGCACAGATACTATCCCTTATTCATCGTGAGTCCCGAATACGCACAAATGTTGGACCAAATCCAGGACACACTGGAGAACAGCACTGAATCGCTGTCCCGAGAGATCCGAAGTGAGTCGGACGCCAGCGAAAGTTCGACCGACTCTCGGGAACAGAGTTTAGTCAATATCAGTGAGAACTCGATCGTTGAGATTCATGTCTCGCAAACAAAACAAAAATTGGAGAATTTGAGTCAAAAACTCAACGATAAGACTAATGCACTGAAAGCTCAGAAGAAGAGTGAAACAGAAGTCTCGAAAGTGACCAAAAGTATGATTAATGTGAACCAGAAGTTGATCGGAATGTTGGAGAAAGAGATCGATGACATCAACAGAGAGTACAACCAAATGGCGGCACATCTGGAGAGCACTAAAATGTGGATTTCAGGAATGGGCAAATGGAAGGCCGACGTCCATAACATCGAGGCCGACACCGTCGACGACATCTTTTTGGTCATTATCATTGTCCATCGAACAGATATGTCGGAAACTGCGTCCAACGGTTGGATAATTGGTCGCAATTTCCAACAATTCCTGGACTTGAAGCGCAAGTTAATAAGAATTGTGCCAAACATTAAACGCTTGAATCTGCCGAAAGTGCCAAAGAAGGCAGCGATGAACGAGTCACAACTCATCGCAGTCAAAGACAAATTGCAGACATTCCTCGACGCATTGACACAAAACGAAAAGATATACCGAAGTGAAGAACTCTTTCTATTCCTTTCGCAGAGCTCTGACAACTTGAGACAACCGGTCGATCAACAGAAGAATCAGTGCAACACTACTTCAAAGTTCTTTCCGTTGGCCAAACTGTTTGGCATCAGTCAGACAACCGAAAGACAGACATCTCTTGAGACCAAAGAGAACAAAGAATGTGATAAAAACAGTGTCGACATTGAGAATCAGTTCCTTATTCTTAATGACTTGCAAAACGAAGACAATACAAAGGATGACTTCGCGGAACCACTTTATGATCTCATTAGCGAAATATTCGAATTGAGAACTGTCTCGAAATGGCTGCGAAGAAGTCTCATGACATTCGTCCAAATGACTTACGGCCAGACCATAAACAAACAGTTGCGGTCGACTGTCGAATGGGTTTGTTCCGAGTCGATGATCCACTACTACTTGACCTCATTTCGGGACTCTCTTTGGCCGAACGGATCGCTGTCTGAACCCTGGCCTCAGAGTTCGGATGAGGAGAGAAAAAGAGTACAAATTCTGGCGAAACAACATCTCTTAAATAGCATTCCCGAAGTGATTAACAATCTTTTGGGTCAGCAAAACGTGCGAAAAGGAATCGTCAAAGTCTTCGATGGATTGCAGAATCAATTGCTGAACAAACAGTTGTTTTACGTAAGAAATGTTGCAATGAATGGATTGATTGAAAGTCATATCTCTTTTCAGGAAATCACCGAAACATTTGTGTTTGAATTTGCGCCAGAATTAAAGGGTTACTAAGATTTAGTCATTTTATCTTTTCGTAGATAAACTCATTTTATTTAAACTTTGATAAACTGTTCGTTGCTATTGATTGCATGACAGCAATCATTGGAATCGTTTAGTTTCCTAATTGGTCTCAATTTTCGTAAACCCACGGCTCCTGATTGGGTGTCCAGTCGACCAGATCTTTGGGGTCGAACCAGAGAGCGATTTCTTTGTTTGCGCTCTCAACCGAATCGCTTCCGTGGATGATATTTCTGCAAATCATCAATGATTTTAATGATTTCAACTCACGATATGTTAATTGATATAAAGTCTAATAAATCCTCAATTATTTTATACACGAAACCAAATCGAAATCGATATCAATATCATTAAAGAGAAGAGTATGTCTTGAGAACAGTTAACCACAAGAATATAAGACAGGTTCAACCTATGGCCATAGGATTGTTAACATACCTTCCGGTCTGAATACAGAAGTCTCCTCTGATGGTTCCGGGCTTAGAGTCGGCCGGATTTGTCTCTCCGAGCATCACCCGTCCAGTCTTGACCACATTGAGGCCCTCCCAGACCATGGGCACGACGGGTCCCATTTGCATGTACTGGATCAGCGACGGGAAGAATGGACGAGCCGACAGATCAGCGTAGTGTTTGCGGAGCAGATCTTCGCTGGCCTACGGGTGGGGCACAAGAGGTTAGCATTGAGGCTCAGATACCGGTTCAGCAGCGGATGCATACGTTCAAGAACTTGATGGCCACCAGTTTGAAGCCCTTCTGCTCGAACCGCTTGATCACCTCACCGACAATGCCGCGCTGGACACCATCGGGTTTGATCATGATGAAACTTCGTTCTCTGTTGGCTGCCATTGCGGGTGATATCCACGAGAAGAGTGACAAAAGCGTACAAATCATACAATGAGTGCAAATGTAAGGCAAGAATTCAATGCCGACGTCGACTATCACTACCTCTACAGCGCTATCGCATCGATGCGCTCAACACCTCATTGGATGTCTCGTTCGGGTCTGCGATGGGTCTGCACTCCGATCGCACGCTTATAGACCTTCACAACTGACTTACGGCAGATCTTTCTATAAGTTTTTGTGCCGTTTGTCTGCATTTGTATCGCTCTCTCACTTAACGTTTGGAACTTTTCTTTGACTCGATTTCAAAGCAATATTGTTTTGGTTGGCATTTAAAAGGACTGAAATGTTGTTAAAAGGCATGCTTTCAGTCATCAGTCGGCAAAACGTGTGAATTGTTTTGATTTTCAGTCTTGTCTTAAATAATGTCTGATTCAGAACCGATTGCTGTGGCCTCTGAGACAAGTGGTCAGAGAAGAATCAAACGTAAGAAGGAAGTGGTCAACGAAGAACTTCTTGAGACTATTGTTTTTGGCAAAGAGTCCAATGTTTTTGAGAATATCAGCAAAAAGTCGAAACCGATTAAAACTGCAGAAACTGATCTGATAGTTGAAGACAGGATCGGCGACAACAAAAGATCTGTTAGTGGTCACAATGAAGATAATGATGATTCGGATGATTCTGACTCGAGTGAAGATATTGATTATAGCAAAAGTGACTTTTATTCGCGAATAATCGGTGAAAATGCAGAAGTTGTTGCTGATGAAAACGATGAGGATGAAGAACCTGAAAAGAGCGTTTGGGCTGATGAAGACGATGATATCACTGCTAAGGATGGGTTACCGACAGCCAAGAATCTGCCGAAGCGAGTGTCCAAAGAAGACAGTTATAAAACTTATTTGGAGAATAGATTCACTGATTTGTATAAACGGCCGAAATGGGCGCAAATTAAAGAAAATGACAGCAAAAGAGACTCAGATGACAGTGAAGATAGTGATGACGATGATATCGGTCGGACAGCAAAAGACTTTAAACGTAAATCAACTGTTTTGGAAAAAGGATTCTTATGGTTGAAGAAGTGCACAGATTTGACTCGTTATGACTACGAGAAGGTCTGTCACATAATCGGCTAATCAATTGAATTAATTGTATTATTTATATTATTTATAGACGTCTTTGAATTGTGTTGAGTTTCATCCGACAGCAACGGTGGCGATGGTCTCATCACCCAATGGAAGCGTTCGTCTCTTCCAAGTTGACGGCAAAACTAATGCCAAAATGCAAAGTATTAAATTCAAAGACTTTCAGATCGATTGCGCAAAGTTCAGCAAAGATGGCGATGAGTTGATCGTCGGTTCCAAAAGAGATTCGGGTCATTACTATTACTACGATATGATTGGCGGCAAAATTGTGAAGATTCCGTTTGTCGAAGGAAAAGTAAAGTTGTGTTTAGAGAAGTTTGTTCTGTCAAATGATGGAAAGTATATCGCATCCAAAGGAAAGAACGGATTCGTCAATGTTTTGACCGCAAAGACCAAAGAACATGTGTTTGATTTGAAAATGAATGGTCAGGTGATGTCAATGGCATTCACTGACGATTCCAATACACTGTTAACTCACGGCAACTGCGGGAAAGTTTATGTCTGGGATATACGGAAGAGACAGTGTGTCCACCGGTTCACCGATGAGGGCTGTGTTGGCGGCACTTCGATCGCTGTGACGCCCAACTACTGCTGCACCGGGTCTGAGATGGGAGTCGTCAATGTCTACAAACTGAACGACGTTCTCAACACAACAGAACCCAAACCATTGAAGTCAATAATGAATTTGACGACAGAAGTGTCTGAACTCAAGTTCAATCACAGTTCGGAACTGTTAGTCATGTCTTCAGATGCTAAGGACAGTAGCATTAAATGTGTTCATATGAATAGTCTATCGGTTTTTCATAACTTTCCCGACCCGAACAAAAATTATGGCCGTATTTACGCGACCGATATATCTCTAAACAGCGGTTACTTTACATTTGCCACAAGTGGCGGAACCGCTAAACTCTTCAGAATCACTCATTTCACTGATTATTGAATAAAGTTTCATCTTTTATAAATTGATTTAAATATCTATTTCGACGGAAGACATTGAAAAGTAATGAAAAATTGATAATTACCCAAATCATGGTATGTTCTCTTAAGGAATGGTATGGTATTCGAGAATAGCGTCCTTCGAGAGAGCATTTGTAAACCGAATCACTTTTCGTTACTTAAGTAACTCGAAAACGAATTTTCGATTTTCAGTCATTCATTTGTTTTGAATCTATTTTTTGACAGATATATGAAAATTGGTTTCATTTCGAAATCAATTGACTCGAAACCAAACTTTTGACTCATATCTAGTGTTTTGACTCTATATTTCCTTTAATAGCGAATATCTATTTTAATTGTAAATTATTTCGATTGACAACTCATCTGTTTTTCGTCAGGACTTGAGCCAAGTTTGAATCGCTTACAGTCGATCACCTTTTAAATTATAAGATATATTTGAGATATTGATAGATAGCAGTATTACAGTCTTCGTTTATGCAAGACAGCAATTGATCCAAAGAACAACGACTCGATCAGCACTTCCATCGATGACATCTAGCATTTTGCGCTCAACAGACATGCAAATCACTCGACGCTTATTTTGAATATTTATGAGACATGTGGTGTGAGATAAGAGGCAGAAGTGTCGCCAGATATCAGTTCCAGTGATAAAATAGGTGACAATTCCAACACATAGTTGTGTTGTAACCGGATTATCAGTAAAGTGGTTGCGATCGTCAGCCGATTTGCAATCGATCTTTGGTTAGCGATCGACTACTTTTCTACAATGATTTGTGGATTTTATAGACGCAAAACACACTTTAATTATAATAATTATTGTAATCTTAGCTTGGCTTAATTGCGATATCTAATCTTGACCTTAGAACTATCGCTAAAGATAGCATGCACATTCTGCCGAGATCAATTGAACTTTGTAAATTAAATAACCCTATGTTCGTACTTACCAGGATAATAGTCAGTGACTGTTAGACTCTGTTTTATTCCTTTCTGAAACTTGTAATCTGACGCCAATAGATACAATATTGAAACAAGCACAATTAATAGTAAATTCTCCAAGAACATCTGGTTTCTTTAACTTGAATGTTTTGCACCCGAATGTTTGCAGAGCCTTGTTTATTACTTTTATTGTAGATTTTTTTGATTGAGATTGTTTTGGTCATCTGATTGGTGTCAATAACTGTTGATCACTCGCAAAAGTATAATGAATAATAAATCTAAATATGTCTACAATTGGATGATTTTAATCAGAAATCCATGCGAACACTGATAACCTCGGAAATGCTTTCCCTAAAAACACTTGTGATTAGTGATTAAACAATTGGCTTTCAATATATCGGTTGCAATAATGCCTCCCATAGTCTGACATAATCTCTGATAGTATATACATTCGAACCATTGCTAACCTTTATAAAAGACTATCGCAGACACAGATTCACACAAATCATTAGTTGTCCCGAACCTTCTCATCCGTAACTGTGAGCCGTCTCATCGCAAATTCATTCCGCTCGCAGTGATTCACAAGAATTGCTCACTTTTGCTCATTTTTCTAAAAAAATAGTAGCTTGCTTGTTTTACTGTAAATATACAAAATGAACAAGGTGGGAATCGGAATAATTGGTGCCATCGGTTTGATCATGGTCATTGGCGGCTCCGTTGTTCTTGGAATATTTCCCGGAATATTAAGGCAAAAGATCAAAGAGGTATTGAATTACCAAATTGTCGACTATTAGTGGCCACAAACTGATCCGTTTCTCAGGAATTGCCGCTGAATGACAACGAGACTGACGCCTACGACAGATGGGCTGATATGAAGGCTCCTCTCACGATGTCGTTCAACATCTTCAGCGTGAAGAATGCCGACACATATCAGAATCTATCCGACATCGAACTCGTCAAAAAAGGTCCATTTGTTTACCAAGAAACTCGAATGAAGCAAAGACTCAACTATTCAGAAAATTATAACTTGCTAAGTTATACCGAATGGAAGAAATACACATTCCTGAAAGCTGAGTCAACAGGTGATGAAAATGATCCAATCCACATTCTCAATTTTCCAACCTTGGTTAGTTACCACACAATCAATAAGTCATTCAACTTTTATTGCAACTTCTATCTAGGGAGTTTTAGACAATGTAATTTACCAAAAACTTGGTGAAATAATGTTTAACGAGCAAAAAAGCCAATTGCCTGACAACGAGACGGGTCTACTTCTGGCGACAACGCCTGTGGAACTGCTTTTCGACGGAATTTATTATAAGTTCTTTAAGATTATCGAATCAATCCTCCATATGGACAAGTTCTCCATTAACAATGTAGGTTTCATGTATTCTCTACAATTACAATTAATTCAAATCAATTTTCACTCCATCAGGGAAAAGCCTTTTATGAAGAACCCTGGGTGATCAAGACTGGGAAGGATGACGTCAATAACATCGGACAACTCGTTGAGTTTGATGGCCAGAGGTAACAAAAAATTCATTATAATTAGCAAGATGACTAAATTTTAAAATCAATTTCAATAGCAATCTGACGAATACACAAGGTACACCCCTTTGGCAAGTAGATGAATACAAGTGCAATGAAGTTAAGGGAACGGACGGAACACTCTTTAAGCCAAACGTCCAAAAAGACGATACACTCTATGCATT
>JAUJYQ010000054.1:0-12780 GCA_033995645.1 Hemileius initialis | reverse complement strand
CACTCAACGCTCTTTGTTTTTGTCTGTCGAGTGAATTGCCGGCCAATAGCCGATTCATCAGTTTGATGGCTGACTTGTGTCCAACTGGTCTTCCAATCTTCCAATCCTTGTGATTAAAAGTCAGGTCCGATCGGTCCGAGAACTGAGTCTTACCTTGCATTTGGCGATAAAACGCTTTAATGTCTGCATATTTTAATTCAGTTAAATATAAAACAAAAAAATATATTTTCCGTCGGCTTATCTCTTCTTTTTAATTCTTATTTAGCTCTTCTTTATTAAAACGACCAAATTTTTCCCTAAAATTAATTATTTTTTGAATAACATTGAGTCTCATTGAATAGCACTGAAAAGCGTTAACGTTATGTTGTTATCTTGCAATCAGTGAATCGCAGCTCATTTTTAATTCGGATAATTTATTGCCCGAATCCGCCACTCCATCCAATATAATATTTATATGTTGTTGTTGTTGCCAAGATCATTGGCTTGCCCAACAACAACAAGAGCACCAAGCGCATAAAGAGGTCCACTAGTATTCTGGACGCGAGCCGGTGTGAGCCCACTGTCCAATCGGGCGTCTCATTCGGATCCTGTTGTGAGTGATTAAAAATTCTGAAATAGTTCACAAAATGATTTATAGTTCGTCTGAGAAGAACTTATTAAATGCAAAAAAAGAATTGGCCCTAACATTGACGCGCCTTCGGAAGAGCCGCGTCTGGTGTGAGGGCACGTCTTCGGCAGAGCCAATATGGCAATAGTGGGACTATCAGTGCAACTCTTCACTGCTATCCCGCCGTCGCTCAGGTAGTCGTCAATAGGCGTTCGCGAGGACTGACTCCCCAACAAAAGTCGAATTGACTGTCTCTACAGCTCTGCCTCACAGATCAGTATATACTCTGGTGTTCTGTTGGCTGTGCTCTCAGTGCTGGTAAGGCATGACATGTTGGCTCTGCTCTGCACTGCACTTGGCTTAGCGTCTGTGCCGGAGAGCGAAACGTGTGCTCAAACACACAGTCCATACCTACCGAACGCATCGTTTAAATTGGATGTTCTCAAGAAGTTCTCAACAAATCTATCGCTCAGTTATTATTAAACTGTTGGCAACATATTTGTGTGAACTCAACAACACTATTATTATTGGTTCCTATTCTCAAAAAAAAATTTGTCGCTTATTTGACGACAATATTTTCATTTTGTACAAAGCAAAAGACATTTTTTGAACTGAAATTTTTGTCACTCACTTTGATTCTGATAAAGTGAATGACAGTCGAATGAACTTATCGTTTGGACTTCAATATTGTCGATGTATTTCACGTCTATATAGCTATCAATTCGATAGAAGACCCGTCTCTGAAGAAATTAACAATCTTTTTGGTCAACCATTCCGTGTGTTTGAATCGGAATTCGTGTTTCGACAAAACTGATAATAGTTTTTCAAAAAAAAAAACCTCAAATAATTACCGAAACAACAAAAATCCTAATTTGACTCTCGTTTTCGTCTTCATCTTCGCTTATCGTCTCATGTTTTGGATGTTTGCGAAGATCTCCTAATTAAAAGTCTTTTGGTCTTTGAGTCGATTATGACATCAGCCAAGAGATGGTTAGAAATGTCTGCCAATCGGTCGATCAGAATAAACGATATTTCGTTTTACAATTCAAAGCGAACCAACTTTAAGGTAAGTCTTGTCTCTTATTCTCTCAACTTTTTTTGTTCGTTTGCTTTCCACTAAGTCTTTGCCAATCGTTTTGAGACGAAAACAGAATAAATATTTATATAATTCATAAAATAATTGTAAACTTGTATAGCTTTGGGCGCATTGAGGGCCGTCTCATCCAAATTAATTCCCGTATAAAACTAATATCAAATTTGTCCGATTATAACGAATCCATAGTCACTGTTATATTGGATTTCTGTTTGACTTCGCTATTCATTGCATTATTTAATTTGAATAATCGTTGAATTTATGAGACAAAAGATTTGCATAAATGAAGAACAAAAATAGATAATCCGTTTGCGATGTGACTGAAAGTCAAGGTATCGCTGGAATGGCAGACGAGGGCCACAAACGGCTCAGTCCTGGCCTCAGAGCTCACTCCTGAGTAACAAATATCAAAAGTATCCGTCAGTCTCGGAGTGGAAGTGCTCGCCATATGGGGTAGTGTTGATCTTAACTGATTGTTTTGCTGCAAATTCTTCTTCATAGGTGTGTGATATACCCCCTGTGTGCAAGACCTTGGCTATATTTCCATCTATAAATTGTTTGTTATCTCAAATCTATAACCATAAAGTGATTCTGGTATTTGGCTCTGTATTGTCCGCTTGTGATACTATCTGCTCATTAAAGGCCTAAAAAATTAATGATATGTCTATTGAATGAAAAATATTTGTAATTATATTCTGTGCGCTAAAGAGCTGGCGATAAGAGTCCAGTGGTTTGAACCGATGTCCCACCCGAGGGGCCCTCTTTGGGGATTAAGGCTTTCTCATGTCCCGGGCCTTTATGTGGCCCAAGAATAGGCCATATGTGAGCTCTGTTTGCCGGCGCTGTCACTCACAGAGACCGTCGGTGTTTGAGCCGAGCGACGACTCAAATTGGTCCCGAGTTTTGGTGGAAATCCTTCTCGGATTCTATGGATTTAGAGCGCGTATAAACCCATTTGAATGTGTGTGCCGTCGATTGGCTATTGTCTGATTGTCTCGTTTGGATGGGCTGTGAGTGCGGACGACATCGCACTTAATGTTTGCTTTCGCTAAAGTGCTCTCAAAAAGAGAGAAAAGGAAAGGATAAGAAGGCTCTGGCTTTGTGTCTCGAGCTCGGGATCACTCTGTCAGACAACACACAGCCTTCCGAACGATACAATCATATTCTCTATGTATTTCTCACCTTATGTTGACTTTGGTATCAGATTCTTGGAAGACTTGGCCGGCACTGCAGACATATATCTTCTGCGAACATAAGTTCAGAGTTTTGTTGTCAACAAACGACAAATAGTGATTGGTTTCCCACTATTTGTCTGCAGTTTATTCAATAATTTTAACGACACTACACACGAACTGAGCCCTCGTTTTGCACTAACGCTAATAAGTTATGCGAAGTTCGTGCCAATAGTGTTAACCAAGTTTTCAATAATACTTTAAAAACGCATTAATTTTGCCTAAAATTAAATGAATATTATATGTCATTTCCACTGCTTTTTAATTAGAAAAAGATTTTCAATGCATTTATTATTTAGGATTCTATAATCCTCTGCACATAAATAGCAGAAAAGTATATTTTTGTAAATTGCGAATCAATTTTTCAAAAATCTAATGATTTATTGAGCGATTTATTCGATCGGCTCAACATTTATTGGTGTTTTGTTTTCGTTAATGATTTTCAATTTATTTGCAGAATTGGTCTTAAGTTTCATTTAAGAATAAGAAAAGCTAACGAAAAGAAGAGAAACTTATTTGGAGTGCAATTCATATAATTCTTGCATTCATTTATAAGTGAGAGAAAAGAGCCTTATTTTTGGGGAGACTTATATCGAGAACTAGTTTTCAGATCGGAATCAGAAAAACGAAATCAAATTAACAGAAAACTCATAAAAAGTTATGATTTTTGAAGAGAGAGAACAAGTCTTAGCGACGGAAAAATAAATTTAATCTTAATGTTTGTGTCGATCGTGTATTTGGTTGGCGAACGACTGCACACCAATTGGCTGATTGGAGAGATGACAGGTCTCATACATATCTGGCTGTCAGTCAGCGAATAGTTGACAGGTTAAACAGGTTGACCTCCAATTTGATGACACCGTGCCGTTCATGCCTTCCATTACCCAACACCATGATTGGCAAAAACCAGTAAATTCAAAAAATGCGCTTAAATACTACAACTGTCTAAGATCACTTTCTATGAATGACGACAAATTCACTCAAACTTTTTATTTACATTATGACTCGATTACAATTAAAACAGTATTGTCATCATTTATAGAAAGTGATCTTAGACAGTTGTTGTATTTAAGCGCATTTTTTGAATTTACTGGTTTTTGCCAATCATGCCCAACACACAGACACACACCAACTCTGCTGAGCCGAGAGGCGCAGTCAAGTCCTCGCCCTTTATCTTATAATTTACAGAATATTAAACGTTTTCGCTATCACTGCTCGACTGATAGTAAAGTTGTGCCATAGAATAGTCACTCATTTCTGTTGCTCGAGTCAGGAATTGATTATAATTTTTGTTGGTTTCGATAGAATTTTGCCAAAACATCCATAAATGGCATCAATTTTCAACGGAAAAGCGAAATTATTTCAAGTGAAACAAGAATTTTCTTGATTTTCCATAATAAAAAGTTTGTTCTGATAGTGAAATATATATAATTTTCTGAATTAGTCGCTTCAGAATAGGGGCTGACGTTTAAAAAAATATATTTAATAGTTGGCAATCAATCTCCGAAACGGCTATAAACGAGCTAAGACTCAGAGCTGTGAGGCTGTGCTCTCTGGCATTGGGAGCCGAACAGCGAGAAAACAAGTCGTCCGTTCGGAGCCTTAGCTCGACTGCAAAACTAGATTTCCATTTGATGGCAGAGGAGGCGTCGCTATACCTATCCTAAGAGTGCACTTCACTCACCGGTAATTATAATTCAAATCAGGTATTCTTCGTTAAAAGTCTGAGTTCGCAAACAAATGAATTTTAGTTAATGTCAAGTGTTTGTGGTTTTTCAACTCAGGCAGAAAAATAAAGTTCTGAACCCTCTTATACGCTATCGTTTGACCGGATTTTCACGCAAACTATTTCGTCGTTGACTTCATTTCAGACTTATTTCGTTTAGATTTCATGTAGTATTTAAGACGCCGTGTTTTCCCACCCGTAGTTCGCCTGAGCCCGCAGTCAGAGACGGATCGGACCATTGAGTTGTTCGCTGTCGGCCTTTGGCTTCGCTTTTTGAGCTCATTTGTTGGCCACTGCTGTTAGCGAAGGACACAGTTGTGAGCCGAGCAACAGGTGCTCAGCTCAGCACCGGCTCAGCGCTCAATCGATTTAATTTATTTTAATGTAATTAACGAAATCGACCCCAAATGACATAACTTGAAGAGATGAGACACACAGTCAGAGTCTGTAATCCTGCAATTTGTTTCACTATTTCAGGTATCGATTCTAAAAAAAGCAATACTTTTGCGGCATTTTTGTGACTATTCAAAGGAATATAAAAATTTAAACTAACCCATCAAATAAAAGTTACATGACTTGTGCTGAAACATAAACTTCCACTTAATTCGAGCTCAGAGACAAATTAACATAATTCATAAATTTTTCAAATATTTTTTCACTCAAACTCAAACTGCAAGAGCAAAGAGCAAAATGTTAACCAGAGATTAAAAGTTAGTCTCAGTTGTGGCCAATTATTGCGTAAATACTGGTCTCCGGGACTGAACTCCGAACCGATACCTGATTACGGCTTTCAGTGACCGAACCATTAGCTGTCACTTTTCAATACTGTCCGCACTGTTCACTCGTTTTCTTGTTTTGCAAATAATAATTTTGCAAATTTGTAGTCCGTTTTTAAAAACCATTATTAAATAAAACGCCCGAAACTCATAACTCGAGTCTCGTTTTCATTAAAAGACTCCCACATTATATCCGTGCGACTACTTCTCGCTACTCGAGAGATGGGTCGGTCCACCGATCCGTCTGTCGGTTCTGTCTCTCCAGAGAATCTATGCTTTCTATACAATTCTTGCGATCGTTTCTCTATAATTCTTAATATCGTAAAAATGTTTGCCGTATTATAAAGCGGTTGTTCTTTGCGTTTTTCACTGCGATCAATACAAATCATATCTTTTACCTATTTTCAAGGCATCAATACTTATCCAAAAGAAAGTATTGTCGAAATGAAATTGTATTGCAATTCATGGTTAGAGTAATACACGTTTTCAACAAAAGGCATATGAGTTCCACCCCTAATGATAGGCCATCACATTATGCATTGATACTTGGCATTCGAAAACAGTCTCATACAGTCTGCCATCGCTTTGTTTGAGGAGCAGATCTCAATTTTGCATTTGATATCTGATTCCACTATTTTTATTCTACATTTATAATTAGCCTTACGTTCGGTCCGTTTTGCAGTTGAGTTGGTTTTCAATTCCTAATTAATTCTGTTCTCGCATCCCAACAAACGTCTGACATATCTATCCAATGCATGAAATGCCATATTTGAAGGCAAATCGGTTCGTGTGATGTGTGCGCCGCTGAGTCTGAGGCCGTGGTCTGTGCCAAACAAATTCCGAGAAATATCTATGAGATTAAAAAAATGCAATTCAAAAGTCGAGACCATATTCTTAGCAAATGTTTGCTTTTCTCAAACGATTCTTATTAACGCCTAAACAGTCGACAAACGGAATATTAATTTAGTGGCCATTTGTGTTGAATCGCAATCATTAAAAAAATAAAACGTTTTTTACGACCGGAGGGCCTCTCGAGGCTCGTCGTTAGCTCGAGATTAGGGCCCAATGAGTCCGATGGCCGGCACAGCACTCCTACTGAGCCGAGCCATGTGTGCACTTCCAGAGTCAACATTGTGTTTATGCAAACCTATGTTTTATGTTTCGGTCCCAACACTGCCCACTCTTCCCCTCCCGATCTCCACTTTTTGTCTGCAGATCTAAGACGAGCCACCATTCGGTCGGTCGCGAGTAAGTCTCCGCTCCGGGCCTTATCGTGAGTGAGCCAAAACTCACTTTTTACTGCACAACCTATTGACTCGTTTCTCAGAACCAGTGAAATATCCAACAAAACTAACCCAAAGCTCTGCTCTTTTGGACACATTCTCCTAAAAAAGTCTGTTCCAAATCGCAAGTGTATTGAGTTTTTTAGAGTTTGTTTTGTGTGTGTGTCGAGTGTTTGCAGGAGTCGGACCAATCGCGAGGTCTGTCTCCGAGTTGGCCGTCTTCTCCATCTCCATCAGCTCTGGTCTCGAGTCGATTCTCGGCAAATATTTTCTATTATAACATTAAGCCTCTTATGGGACGAAAAAATAGTTTAATCAGTAATAGTGCACAGAATAAAATTGTAGGAACAATGTCTACACAATTGCCTTGTTTACATTGCTTGTTTGACTTTTTACTGTTCTGCTCAGGCCTTGCATTCATTGTGCTGTTGGAAAAAGCGATCATTCGTTTCGTTTCAGTTTAGGCTTTACCTTCAATACTGCAGTTCGGTATTCAGTATATAAATACAGAGTTTCTATTCTCTCCCCAGTGTTTCGGTCGTCCTCTATATGCCAGACCTAATAACTTAATACCCATTTTTGGATTACATTCCTCTTGTTTTCCCATATATTTTTTTGGGCGAAATTTCAGTTCAAATTTGTGGAAAATGTTTTGATAAACTCCATGAGAAGCGATAGTTTCGGATGTTTTGCAAAGATGGAAAGTTTTGCTATAATATGTTTAGAGGAAAATATAATATTTAACGAATTTGATGCCAATAAGCGAGTGCTGTGACTGAGCTCTGGCTATGAGTATAACCCGGAGCTAATGCATACCTTACAGAATATGATCGATTTTGGACATAATTATTTGGCCTAACTTTTCGTGCATCACATCTCTGGGATGCGAGACTTTCAGTGGACTGCACAGTGTTAGGAAACATCACATGTATTCCTCTCAATTTTCTCTGTTATCTAAAAATAATAGCGAATAATCTCAATATTAATGCATTGGTTGAGCGGTAATCGGGAGCGTTGAGGCCCGGCGTCGGTGCGCGACGTCCGCTACAAAACGTTATTATCTCAATGAGTGAATGACTAACACTTTGCACATAATTATAAAATGTTAGTTAACTTATAGTTGGAGTCGAAAAAAAGAGTGTCAAACATAATGAGTGAAAAGCGATTTCGGGATTAAATTGTTGCCAATCATGCGATCGATTCGTGGGCTGCGCTCCGGATCGCCTCAACTATTCATACCGTCGGTCTCACAGCACAAGAAGTTTTACGTTAAACGAGAAACTATTGCTGAGCTATGACTTCGAAATCGAATTTTTGAGTGCCTCCGGGCCTGGGCTGGCACTGACTCTCCAATTGCCGATTAGCCGCCGGCTCATTGTTATAAACACTTTTCAATTTATTGTTGAGACTATGACTACGAGTCGAGACCGGAGACCAGTTCTCGGTTTAACTGACTTTTTTCGAATAACTTTTTCATAAATTGTTTGGCCCTCTCTTTCAAGGCTCGGACCGAACGAAACATTTTTGCCAATTTTTGTGTTAACTATTTTTCCTTATTTTAATTAAAAAACATTTTTATGCGACTAAACACCGGTTATTAAGAGAGAATAATTTGCTCGCTAATTATTGATTTTGAAATATTAGTCAAAAAGCAATTAATCACTTGTATTATGTTATGTGTGTTCGGAACGAAGAACAGCAACAAAAAAAAGTGTATTTTGTTGTCGATATAATTTGGATTCGACTTTAATCCGAAGCCGAAGACGACGTATCGTTGGCTTTGAGCCAACAAATTGTTGAGAAGACGAATATTTCTCAACAAAATTATAGGTCTTTTGTCTGCCCTAATAGTAATGTTCAATGAAGTTCAACGAAGTATATAATGATTTGTTTATTTAAGAGATATGTCGTAAAAGACATTATAATAGCAGACATTGGCATCGTTTCGATAAAATTTACACTTATCTGAAATACTCGATTCGATGCACACATTCTGTTCGCCGGCTTTAGAGTCGAATGAATGCAAAATATGAATCGTTAAACGCTTTGTGATTCATGACATCGCTTAATGTTATACAATGTTTTGCAATCGATTGATAGCCTCGGATACGGAATGGCATTAAAGCGATCGATTGTTTGGCCGAAGTTGACGGCACTGACGCCCAGTCTCATAGTCTGATTAGTTGTTTGTAATTAAGTTTCCAAAAAAAGTTTTTTTCTCTGAGACTCTTAGTTCACATGTTTTTCAAATTGAGTCTACAGTCTGGCGATCGGTGGTTGCGTTCGAGAGCCGAGAGAAGCGATTAATTTTCATGGGTCTCAAGGAATGCCCGCTGACTGGCAGTGACGCTCACTCTTGGCTATTGCCTCACCGGCTGGCAAGGAATGGCGAGCCTATTCTCATTAAATTTATCGACTAATTTATGGACACCCCGTTTGCAGCTTCATTTAAGCGATCCCCGCATATTAGCCGCTCTACTCCGAGCTAAGACAACCTGGCGTTTGACTTCTCTAGCTTTCGAGCTCCGACTGATAGCTCCACAACATATCAGTCAGTGAAAAATTGTTGGCCAAAATCTTGTGATAAAAGCACTCATTTGTTTTCTGTTGCCTCTGTATCTGAAAAACAGTCCAAACGTGAGCAGAATATTCGTGAAAATAGCGATTTATATATTAGAAGAAAATACTCTTTTAATAGCCGTAACTGTTTGTTACTAAGAATCGATTGATTCGAGTTTAAAAATTGCTTATTTGGGACTATTTGTGACGAATTGAAGCGACACAGGATTGGCGGCCATTCGGTTCTGGCACAACACTGCCAGCGCTGAGCCCAGACTCGGCTCTCGATTTAATTCCAATGCATTGAACCGAAACAATACAACAACACAAAGAAAGGACGCCTTTTATTCGCAGATATTTTTATTTCTATTTAATTTAAAATATCGCAAAGGATTGCCGGTTCTGTGCACTGGCGGTAGACATACCTGTGCTGACTCTGGTCCGCAATAAAGAGGAAGGCGTTCTGCCATAAAGTCTTATAATAAAAATATCTATTCTTCTGATAAATGAACTAAATTTAAGATAATATGAATGCCTGTTGTGAAGCGCCCGAAGGCTTCGGTGCGCGGCGTTTGTCCTCATATCACATCATCTCTTATGGTGTGCTGTTTCGGCAAAGATATCGTTTTTTGTTTTGTCTATAATACAAAAGTCTAATATAAAAAGAGAGGTTTTTTTTTGTGTTGTCGTGCAATCAAAATATTTGTTAGACTTTAATAAGTAATGTCTTATGAATTGCGAGGAGCAGTGTCTTCGTTGGTGTCTGTAAGCGGAACCACTGGCGCAGCGACAAAGAGGTCGGGTTTGTGACTGTTGGTGACAGCTTTTGATTTTAATTTTAACACCACATTAAACTTAAATTGGTGTTTGTGTTGGATCACTGCCTCCTTTCAGATCTGTTCCTCTGTTCGCCGATCACTCCATCGCTAATACGTGACGCTTCTCTCGTTTGGCTTCTCTTCTAATTTCGATCCCAAAACACAATTCTATTCTAATGTTTGTGAGAATATTCTGTACAATAAATACGAGATAAACGTCAAACAGAATTTTAGATATCGTTTTCATTAGTCGACTGACGAATGCAGTGTTCGCTCTGATTCCTCGTCCGAACGCTTCTAATCTGTTATTGAATTTTCAATATTTTTAACTTTCATTCGCCGAATTGTAATTAAAATTTTTATCGTTTTAATTATTAATTCGTCGGACTCTGCACTGAGACTCGTGGGCGACGACCACTAGTCCTCTGATATATGGAGTCACCCATCAGTTGTCAGAAATTTGTGCTCAGAATAAATGAATTGCAAAAAACTTTTTTCATTTCGCTAACGGTTTGACACTTTTCTATCAGCGAATGTCTTTGCGCTCCACTACTGTCGCCTCTATTGTCCATTTGCAGGGCTGTGACACTCATCGCCCGTTCAATTCGTTTCGTCGTTATATAAAAATTAAAATCTGATTCACGAAACGAAATGAAACGCTCGGCAAAGATGTGATAGTCGTCTGTTGACGAAACGTCAACCGAAATCCCAGTGAAAATTGGCCGCAAAAGTTGGCCCAAATTGAAAAGTTTAGTTTTTTCTTCTTTTACAATAAGAGTGGATTCAAACAAATTAGATGACAACCGACGGAACCCAACACTTGTTTCGAGTTAACTCCGTTAAACGGCTTTGTTTTAGAGCTTAGGCTCCAAATTAAACTCATTTTAATGAATTGAAAGCTTTTCAAAATCAATGCTCGCGTTTCCTAATTGTGTTCTACTTCTAGCGATGCTTTAGAAGAGGTGCGAGAATAACAAACTCGGCTAAAAGGGCTGACAGACTATAACAGAGTGTAATTGCTTTTTAGATTATTTTTTAGTATTCGTGACCAAACATTGAGAGACCGAAGCGAAGAGACAAAGCGTTTCACTTGAAAGATGTCATGTATTCTAATATTGAATGAAAATCAAACGCAATGAATGATTCAGACGAGTGAGTGTTGGCCTCAATGGGCCCATCGATTAGTTTTTATTGTCTCTCCATTACTATTATTTCATTTATGTATTGTTTCGATTGATTGCTGGTATCGGCGAACAGGTCGACACCGGCTCTTCGCCATTGCCATCGATTCGCTGGCACTGGCAGTCTCTGTCCGTCTCTCTCACCGTCTGTTTGCTCATTCAATAATTGTTAATTATCGCCCATTGTTTGATATAAAAATTACTTCTCTTTTTATTTTATTAAATCGTTTCTTTGCTTTAACTCAAACGCCACTCAAACAAACATATAATTTGCATCGACTTTGCACTACAAACAACACACTCTTGTCTGACACGATAGCCAAGAGCTCTATCCGCCGCACAGTCTGTCCCCGAGGCTTACGATTCACTCAATGGATGTCTTGCAAAAAAACAACTTCTTTCACAACTTCTTCGGCTTGAATATTAAATTAGACTCTTTCTCTTAAATTAAAAAAACAAGCCGTTTATAGACTGCCGTTTACAAACAGAATAAATTCAACTTGTGCAACTTTTGTGTCTTTGTATGCAGTCAGTAATGAGCTTGGTGATTGTCTCTCCGAACGAAACAGTAATTGAGTTTCAGTCCAACGGAGAAAAAATTAATATAAAAGTGAGTGTCGTGGGATTTATTAGTGAAGAATTGGAAACAGTTATTCGCATGCCTTGTGTTAAAGTGCTATTCATTTGCGTTAAATTCAGATATTCCTATCGTCTGAGGCTCTCCTGGTTTTTGTGCATTGAAATAAACTGTTGAGTCGTTAGTTTCGTTTAGTTTCTTAGCGGAAGACTTCATTTGCCTAATTAGTTGGTAGGTCTGGCCTTTGGAGACATCGCATCACTATCTGTCGACTTTTTTCTCCCTTTTATTGTTTAGATTCATGTCGTTAGGCCTAAAAGTATCATGGTTATTGAGCTCATAAATTCTATGCCCAATATGCACAAGACGAGAAATTGTTAGTTTAGATTGGATAGAACCAATTTAATCAAGTTCAGACCACTAGCCATATGTTGGTGTATTTTTTGCATTCATTGGTTGTATTGCAAAATGTTTTGAAACTTTTTTTTTGAGTGACATTTCCCTGAGAGCTGTGATAATTAAAGTGTCACCGAATTTCATTGGGGCTTAAATAGACAGAGACTGTTGTCTGACGTTTCGCTACTCCATTGTCATTAGGTATGCACACAAGCGATGCGGAGCCCGAGTCAGAGCACCGCCACTGCCATCACTGCCATTGTCTGCTAAAGGAATCTCTTATTTTGCGCTCTATTTTAATCGCGAATTTAGTGAATGTATTAACAAAACGGAATTACATTTGAAGTCAAGTCTCCTGTCGACCGCTTTTTTGTATGCCTTTCTCAATATAACTGTAAAAGTATTGCACTTTTCACTCACTTAATGCCAGTCCTCCTCTCCTACTCTCTCCGGCACTCGACTCAGTGTATCGTTTGATTAAGAGATGCTTTACTCAAAACGTTAGTATTTTGGGCCGAATTTCTGCACTCAT
>JAUJYQ010000053.1:0-12783 GCA_033995645.1 Hemileius initialis | reverse complement strand
TTCGAAAAATTGATTGGAGGAGTCTTCATCGGCGATCTGGTTCGCCGCCAACTGCTCGACTTGGCTGAAAACAAGATGTTTGTCGACGGAGTGATTACTGATCAGCTCAGACAGAAGGACTCAATCGCGGGAAAGGATGTGTCGGCAGTGGAGGCCGACTCGACTGACTCGACAGTCATTCAACTCCTCAATCGATTGGGTTATAATTCAGACCAGATATCGAGTGACGACATCCAAATTGTCAAATATATCTGCGCTCTTATAAGTGTCCGAAACACTCTTCTATCGGCCGCAGGTCTCACTTTCATTTGGATCGAATAAGAACTAATCGTTTGATCATATTTACAGATATCGCTGCTGTAGTCAAACATATGGGCGATCCAGTGGTCAGTGTGGCCCTCGATGGCTCGCTTTACAAACACCATCCGAAGATTTCGCGTCTTTTGCCAGACTTTGTACACGAATTAATTCCCAACCAGAAAGTGGAGACATTCCTCGCTGATGGAGGAAGTGGTAAGGGATCGGCATTTATAGCGGCGGTCGCTGCCAAACGCAGATAACCATAATTACAATAGATTTTATTTAAAAAATCATTGAAATGCCAATTATTATTCAAATCTTTCTTATATTAAATTTCTTCAATGAAAAGAGTTTAGACCCATATGAAGGGCACAATAGATGCTGTCAATAGTGATGGTCATCTCATCACAATTCAAGGTTCGATAGCCCCTTCTCTGTTGATATATCTGCCAAAGTTAAACGACTCGTATTTGGCATTTTTGAGCGCTTTCTGTCTGCATTCTTCTGGTCTATCACCTTGTTGCAAAGAGGTGCAGATCAACTGTTCCAGATCAGATTCGGCCAAAGTCTGGCTATTGTGGTTGTGTTCGCCATCTAGTGTGATCCAGGGAATCCAGTTATGCATCGGCCGCAATGTAGCGGTTTTGTTGGCCATCTCGAGCTGAAGAATGTCAGAGTAGGGACCGGTAGCGCAGTCGCGGATCTTTTGCCACTCGACTCCCGACTGTTTGGAACACTGTTTCAATAGAATTAGTTTTCAATCAATTCCTAGTTTGAGGGCTGACCTCAAGTCCGCTCACGTCAGGTGTCTTCCAGTTCTCACTTCTGAACATACAGTCAATAAACCCGAGACTGAGTTTAGTGTCGTTTCCAGCCTTTGATATAATGCATGACTAAAGAAGAATAACTTTTTTTGAGAAAGATTTTCATAAATAAGTGTCAAAAGAGATAAAAGACTTAATTCGGTGATTATTCGAAAATCAAACCCAACCCGGCTTAAAGTCATAATTGTTAGACATTAATGGTTATAAAATCAAGCGTAACGTATGAAGTTATACCATGATCTTATTGCCATGACATTCCTCGGGCCCGTGTTGGCACTCGAACGTCACTTCTTTAGTGTCCGGGTTGTAATTCCAGTTGGCGTTACCGAACGGCACCAAATGGATGTCAAACACGTCGGACAAGCGCTGGTAAGTTGGGCTCAACTGTTCAGTAATGAATCGGCGACTGTCCGGACAGAGGGACTCGAAATAAACTCCTAATCGGAGTTTGGCTTCAATGCCATAAACCTGTGATAATAGCAGTGAACAGACGAGCAGTGAATTCAATTTGACGGACATCTCGATCGACAAAAAAGTGATGAGAAGTTGTAAAGCAATTACATTAAGAGCTAATAATCACTTTCAAAGACTGAAATTTTTAGCTCTGCTTCAATAGATTCGATTTTGCGAACAACCATTAAGTTTTGTTCTTTCGGACGAGTGTTCGGTCCTTAAACTGAAGCCGTCATCAGTGGTCCGATCGCTTTAGACGTGAGATTCTGAATCTGCTCTTTGAGAAGCGATGTGTCGGAACAAAAACTAATTGATTGTGCCTTGATCAACACAATAGTCAATCAAGCAATCTATAAATAATTGACTTAAAAGCTTAATTAAAATACTCCAAACAATCAAACAAACTTTAAATAACGAATAAAAACAAGAAACTGTTTTATTATTTATTATAATTAACTGTGAATTGCATTTTGACGTCGATTGTCAGCGAAACGCCTCTTATCGGCCATCGATATCATTGGAAACACTCGTTTGATTAGAAGTCGAAAGGTTATCGTCAGACGAAGAACTGAATTGATAATTAATTGAAAATCAAAGTTTTAACTTATAAGTTATAACACGATGAACTCGATCAATATTAGCTCATCATATCGAGTGTCCCGTATCTCAGATCTGAATCATTACTTTTGTTATTTTATGGCAAAAAGCCTTCAAATGAAGGATAGACTCTTAGAACTGACTAATAATAGGGATGAATAGCTCCAACAAGACTCTCTCTCTCTCTCTCTCTCTCTCTCTCTCTCTCTCTCTCTCTCTCTCTCTCTCTCTCTCTCCCTTTCTGTCTGTTTGTCAGCATTATTCAGTCCAAGTTGAACAAGGGCAATAGAAGATTCACCAAAAAGGTATTGTGAAACCCAATATTGGAGTGCATTTGGCGCACACATAAGAGAGGCTCACATAACACAACAATCCCGGCAACAAAAATGATAAACAATGGCTGCAAATCAGTTACACCATTGCAGTCAATAACAGGTGTTTAGAAGAGAGTTGTGTATCGAGACTAAGAGCTAATAATCGAGTGGTGAAGACGAGCGAAGACTGTCCTTGCACATGTGGCAATTTCGTAGCCTTCACTGCAAATAACACAAAAACAAAACAAGCAAAACGCCAATTCTTTTAATCGAAGAGTTCATAAACAATTATTTTAAAATTGAAGACCAATTAATAAACTAGTAATCAATTAATTTAAGGGCTTTAGCAGAACAGTATCGCAATTATCGTTTTTGCGATTCCAATTCAGTTCAATATCGAAGCGATTAAATGGTTATTTACATAATAATCAGATTGTGAGTTACATCACATCCCAGGGCTCTTCAAATAATTGATTGATTAGTAATCCAATCGAATTGAATATCATTTAATTCTAGGCCACATCTCATCTTACTTTCAGAGATGATATGAATGACTTCACTATCTTTGTGGATGAAAACCGGTTGTCTTCTCGCCTCTAACCCATTTGCAAATACCGTTTTGTTGTTTCTAGCAAGGCTATTTATTAATATTTGTTCGTAGAAAGGTGTCTGGGGCAAAATACCAATGCATTGAAAGTCCCATCCACTCTGAAAACAAGACAAGTGCTGAATATTTACGACGAATTTGGTATTTTTTGTGGAAGTATTTGGGTTTTCAATAATCGTTTTACGATCTTCTGATGAATTGTTCGCTTTTTTGAAGATTCATTTCGATAATTGATTTTTCTGATGACTTCTACGAACTGATTGCCACCGGTTTTAACCCATTATTGATTTAGAAATTTTGAGCCAACGATCAAATACCAAACTCAATCTCTGCTTTCTTTGCTTTTGATTTAATGACATTCAGTGATGTCTTTAATGGGGATAACCAAGAGGTCAGTGAACAGGGCTATCCCACTCATGACTTTACAACTTGAAAACCATTATTGGATAGAAGGGGAGGGTATTGGAGACGAAACCCCATTATTACTCATCCCTGGTGTTAGCCCTGACGATGAAGAAGTGCTCAACTATTTGCAAGAAAAGATTTATCTCTTCTTAAAATCAATATTAAATATGTGTGCACGTACAATTTTACTGGCAAAACGAGCTGAGATTTATGGCCAGGGCAAGTGTAATCAAAACACGAGCGCCAAGATTGCGATAATCTTGTAATACAAGAACAACATTTAGCCAAACAATGACTCTCACCATAGAAATCGCTTCATTAACACAAACGTATTGTTAATAATGAAGAACTGAAAAATGCGGACAAACATAAAGAAAAAGAATTTTATTTATTGATTAATATCTTAATAAAAGATTTCGTGAGATATGTGTTGTGCAATGAGTTCAATGTCGAAGCAATTATCAAGCAGAATTTGCAACGTCGCTCCTTTGTCTTGCTCTTTAGTTACATCATTTGTCTGCCCTATGAATGAGTGATTAATCTCTGAATTTCACTCTTTTCTTATTGTTTTTCTAAAGACGACAACTAATTGAACCCGAAATTTGAGCTAAATCTGTTAAACTTGACTGGCTCATTCGTTAATTTATTCATAAAGTGTGCCAAGCTAGCTTTTAATCGGCTATTAAAACATGCAAATTAAAATTTTCCAATTTCTAATTAATAGGTAATTAAAGAACTGCATAATAATCAAAATTAATAAGGTAAAATTAGTCTTAAATTACCATGCTTAAGGCCATAAGTTAGCTTGTGCCAGGCCATCGGACCAAGCAAGGCTCAAGTTCCATTAGCAATAACCCCTATGAAGATTTTGCTCTCCAATTGCCAATAAATTATTTTAAACTTCTTTCGTAAGTTATAATCAATCGAATGGTTACAACAGTTCCAGAGTTTGTGATACCTGTCCTCTGAACGGGTCCTCACCTGAGAAGAGCTCTCAGGGCCTCAAGTATTGGCTAAAAGATCAAAAATTTCTGCTAAACTTTCTCCTTCTTTGTGTCTGCACTCGAAGAACCGGTTCCCAGTGTTTAGGCTTCGATCACTTTAATAGTCACTAAAGATTGAATCGAAACTTGTTTTACACTCAGAACTCGAATTCCTTTTCGATATTTTTTCAGGGAAGACGAGATGAGTTTCGCTCGACCTCTGACACCGGCAGTGCTTTAATTGAGTTGAATATTATCTCATTTTTGGTTATTTTCTTGACTTCGAAAACAAATACTGAAAACATAAATAATAATAATAATAATAACCAGAATAATTTAATCAATTCCGCAATTTTCATGTCTTATTAGCTTATATGTCAATAAACTCCAAGAATAGAGTAGTTATGCTGTGCTATGAGTTAAGGAAATTCGCGTTTTTTGTCAAAACAAAGAAAAAAAATTCATTCAGTTATCCGCGAACTCCGAGTTGAGTCACTTCTCCGAGACATTAGTCAAACAACGATTAATTCACATATTTATTTAAAACTTTCGTTACGTCTAATGATATCTAAGACAACAATTGAGACACTAAATCAAATGTTACTATCGTTGTAGTAAAAGATCATGCTCAATTAACGTGAACGTGATAGTGTCTGCTGCAAAATTGTCTATCTGAAGGCTAAATGTGATTCAACTGCATGATGATCCAGCTTCTTTTTTAGCAAAAGAGGCTCAGACCTAGAGTTGCAGACACGAGTCAAACGCAAACTTAAAATTCCCTTTGAGTTACGTGTTTTGAATAAATTTTTTGCCGAAAAACTTTTCGTCTAAAAGCGTTCCAAACATGGGATTGAATAGAAAATGGGCCATAAATTTATTGCCTTTTAAGGGTCGGTCTATAGTCTGGTCTGATCTACGGCCAGACCAAAGGATGAGCTCATCACCTGATCGCTAAACAGAGACTTTTGAACTTGTTATATGGAGTTAATGAATACATATTTTTTTCTGAAGTGAATTTTCTTTTTGAGTATTAATTGCATTCACATCAGCAGTACTGCCGATCTCGAGTGAAATCTAGCTTTGATTAGAAATTAATTTGCAGAGCAGCTAATTGTCTGACCAGTGGGAACAACAGTGATATACCATTTGGCACTCACTTAATTAGCCAGTTCTTTGTGGTCTCCCATATGAAAGCATATTTTCAATTAGCACCGGACAGACCGAGCGGTATATCCGTGTGAATAACCACCAGAATAAGTCATTGGAGAAGCGAAGTCCCATAGTGAGCTAGGACACATTAATAGGACAATCAGCCACATTGCGCGACTATCCAGTCAATTAAACTCTGGGTCTAATTGAGAGCTGACTCCTGGACTTTTATTTCACTATTCTACTAACTATTAACTAATCTTTTTTATTGTCAAAAGTTTCATTACATAAGACTATAAGTAACGCTAGAATTGGCTAAAATTACATAATTATTCAATCTTGAGATGTTAGGCACCGGAGGAATAACATCAAGAACATTCTTTGGGATACGAAGATAATTAGTTTGATGATGAGAACATTAAATTAGGCGCAAAATAATTTACATTATGTCGAAAAATATATATTTCTGGCGAAAAAATATAAAACTTATTGAATAATTGCCTAAACATTAAGTTTCGGTCGAATTAGAACTTTGATTACTAACTTCAGAGCAATTTTGCTCATCGGAGGCGTCCCTACAGTCCATTACGCCGTTACAAATGTGCTCACTCTTCAGACATCGACCCAAAGGACATCTGAGGCCATCGCACGGCCGCTTCACTTCGGGCTCCAAATCGCCGCCTATTGTTGATTGACAAAGAACAAAGTGTTGGCTTAATTACCGGCAATTCATAACTGGAAAGCAATAAATAATGAATTTACTTGTGATAGAGTCGATCCAATCCATATATTTGGCAACTTTTGTGTAAACCCCGGGTCGTCCGGCACGACCGCAACCATCACCATTGCTGGTCACCCCCAACAGAAACCATTTGCCGCTCCTCTTCTGGCACATGAGTGGTCCCCCGCTATCGCCCTATAATCGGTGTTTAGGTTTCCAATCGTTAATTGACTCGCATTCAGAATGACTGAGCAATTGTCTCACCAGACAGGCATCCCTTCCCCCTCTGTCATAGCCGGCGCAGAACATATTGTCTGTGATCTTATACAACGGCAGGAATAGTGTTCTTTTTCGGCACTCCTCCGTCGATATGACCGGCAGTTTGACCTCTTGCAAGGTGTCGGCTGTCGATTGTTTGCCAAATACAAGTGTTTTAATTAGATGTTAACGCAAATGGATTTTCGCATAGCATAGCAATAGTGTTTAGGTTTAGATTCTTTAGAACTCATTTCAATTAGTGTTTCGATGTTTCGGGTGTTTTGTGAAAGAAGACGCGAAAATTTAAACACAAAAAAGTTGTGTAATTTTCACTCACGAAAAATTCTGCCATGCTCAAACAGTTTGCCCCATCCGACGGTTGTGCACAGCTGTCGGTTCCATTTGGACACGTCGTCCTCCTCTGTAGGCATACAGACTGGACGGACGTGTTTGCTATAGATATCGATGTTTGGGATCAATGATTTGTGTCATCACTGGTTCAGAGCTGTTCAGCCGTACCTGAAAGTGATGGCTGAGTCGAGTCTGAGTAGTGCGATGTCATTAATGAATCCTTTGTCCACATAGTCCTTGTGAACAATCACGTGAGTGATTCGTCGCAACTGCTCGTACGGACCGCCGAAGACGTTGCCGCGCCTCAAGATACCGAAGCGGGCCGTCCAGAAGGCGTCCCGGGTTCTGTGTAATGCAATAAATAGCTATAAATTGCTAGATAATAGACATGCAAATGATTTGCATTTACATAGTTTATTAGACACTCTCAATGCCGACAAACAAAATAAATTTGTTCACTCTTGACAAGTAAATGTGTCTGACCCTGATCAGATCACTCTCAAGAATATCGATGCTATTTTTAAGACGAACAAATAAAAAGTAGCTAGTCTCATAAATGTAATGTGACTAGATGACGTTACCTTTATTTTCATCGAGTGCGATAAGGAATGCGATAAAAAAGTGACATCAAAATAAAGCAATACTTAATCATCAAACGAATTAATTTTGAAGTTAGGTGACAAGGGATAGACAAGCTCATTCAAGTCAGGTGCAAGTGAAATAGTTGTAGATGAGTTTGTGGCGAATAGATTTACTTTTTGTTCTAGGCCAATATTTTGCCAAAAATCAATTGCGGATATTTTTAAAAATTCTTAAACTAAGAGTATTTGAAATATACGCCCACCTTGCTGATCTGCGAATTATATGCAATAAAATCAAATGTTTGAATGTTTGAGTCAATTCAATCCTAATTCAAGGATCGTTTGGAAAGTTTTTCTCTGATTTAAGTGTTTTGTTTAGACGACTGGCACTTAATGATGAGCTCAATGGTAGCACTCCTTCCCATAGAGACCCTAAAAATACCTGCTTTATAATCGACACCTCTGGCCATCCAAGCATTAATCCAAACATATGTTACCTATAAATAAACCATTTTTTTGTGAATCTGGTCTGAAATAAAAGTTCTGACACTGACTTCCGCGTAAGGTCTTTCACGGTCTTTGCAACAAAAACATTAAAAACAAGTTTACGTTTTTCAAGAATAGTTATGAAAGGCTTCGTCAGAATTTCGCTGATATTCTCATCACTACTGGACAGTGAAACGTCTGATGAATTCTAAAAGAGATTCGTTTTGCAAGTCATGTGCTGTGCCTTTCGTTATGGCCGGCGGGCTATCCATCAAAAACTGGACTCAAGCGAAGAGTTGTTCATTAAACCGATTAGAGATTCGAAGGAACAGAAGGCAAGGCACCGAAATCAACATTGATTTGCATTTGAGAGGCAGTGAAACTGATAAACTTGGAAGACTCACGCGTGGAAACAATGAGCGGCGGTGAGCAGCCATCGGTCGCTGACGATGACGCCTCCGCACTGGAACTCGCCCTCCCTGTAGAGCGCCACCTGCCACGGCCAGGAGCCCTGCAACGCGCTCTGACCTCCAACTATCCGGCGCCTGACTCCGCTCGTGAGGGGACGGACTCCGCACTCTATATAAGACCAACAAAGTTATGTAAGAATTTATTGCTGAGTGTTATATCTGTTGCATATCTCGCACCGAAATCTTTGCATTTAACATAAGTGCTTCTCCTCGATGGGCACTCAGACCTAGCGAATAGTGAACTCCACCTGAAATCCGGTGAAACCAAAGAGAAAATTATTATGAATTCGAGATTAAGCATTCTCAACCATAATTACATGGACAGGGAAGGAGAGATCTGGTCGTTGGGCTCTTCTAGTTTGAAGAATAGCTTCGAATTGTGGTTATTAAGGCTAATCAGACCGACCGATGCCAGTTCGGAGTACGAATTGGCTCTACATATGGCCTTGCCCAGGTCAGACATCCTGAGCGAGTTGTCTGGTAGGCTGCGACCGGTGTCCAGGTCGTTAGTATGAATATCATCCATGCAAAGTGGGGCCCACTCGCCGTTTCTCCTTATATATAAAGTGCCTTCTGGATTGAGATAGCGACCCGTCGTGTCCAGAGAGGTGTCGTTGGCCACCAAAGAGATGCACTCACTCTCGTCATCCCCATTCGGACAGTCATTCTCACCATTACAGACCTTACTATCATTGATGCAGACATGACTTTGAGCGCAGACATAGTTTCCTTTGCAATAATCGCAATTCATTTCATCGCTGGCGTCAAAACAGTCGATAACTCCATCGCAAATCTTCTTGAACTGTCGCTCAGCCTTCAAATAGTAAACACAGGAACACTGACTTTCGTCGGAGCCGTCGGCGCACTCGACCCTCCGATTGCAATGGCCTTTGGCTGGTATGCACTCACCAGAAGCGCATTGATATTCATTTTCCATACAAGAGCTGATGGCAGTGGTTGTCTCTAATCTATGACTAGTGGTTGTGGTCACTGAAAACATTTTAATGACATTCGACGAATGATTTGTGACTGCGGTTATCTCGTCGTCGTAGAGGGCATCGTCTGCCACTTCCTCGTCGTTGCTGACATTGAGGCCCTCGCTCACAATGTCATTGCTTGACGGGTACTTCGAGTGATACAGTGTCGGAGGAATATATTTGGGCAGTCGCTCGCCATAGATTGGTTCGGACGGATCGATCGGTCGGATCAGCTTCTCGGCGATCATATCTAGCTTATCGATTCCGAGGGGAACGCCCGCAACCATTTCAGGGATAGGTGTGGAAGGGGTCAGAGGTCTGTTCGGAGAGTCAGATGTGTTTGTTGTGATGTCTGATACTGTCTTTAGTGATGGCCTGAAGGTTGTGTTTGCGGTGCTCTCCGTTTGCGATATTAAAGTGTCATTTATCACATTATAGTAATCGAAAGGACTCTTAGTTTTGGTGGAATCGAGAGATAAGTTTGAATTTAAAGTGGGCTCAAAGGCATTGGAGGCCTGACTCACAGATATTTCTGGACTGTCTTCATCTCGAGAGTCATTAGGAATCAAAGGTTTGGCTGTTTGTTCGCTGGTGTTTAGCAAAGGTTTGGCCAAACGAAGAACAGGACTGCCTATCGCTAGTTCATGTGGACTCTCGCCGTTCACTTCTGGTGCCAACACTGGAGGCAATGCCTCTGAACTATAATCCCATTTGTTTTGGTCGGAAACGCTTAAAGACTTATTTCTTCGCGAATCAAAATGAATGATTGGTTCACCATTGGGAACACTTATTGGAACTAAGAAGCCGTCGACCATCGATGGGTCGGATGACGTAGACTGGAAGCGAGAGGAACGGGTGGGCGAACTGCCGAATGGGCTCAATGTTGTCGATGTGGAGGTCGGGGAATACAAGGGCGAAGTGGAATTTATCCAGGGTTGAACAGGGGTGTGGAATATCGAAATGTTGTGGTTCTCAATCTCTTTTGGAAATGGTCCGGGAATGTCGGGATCAGATTCATCTTCATTATCATCATTGAGATGTCGCGGCACTTCACGCAGCGGAATATCTATGGGAAGTGGCATTCTCATCGGTGGTCTGTGGCCATTGGGCACGTGTTGGCCAGGAATGTGTGGCATCATATTTGGCAGTCTCAGTATTGGACCTAAATTCGGGAGCATTGGGTTCTGCGGAATGTGGCGATTCGGTTGATTTAATGGGTGATTAGGTGGTAGATGTCCAGGTCTCAATGCTTGCATTGGAGGTGGCATTGGTATTGGTCGGGGCGGTGTTGGTCGCGGAGATGGTTTGGTTGAACTGACCACTGGTTTCCACTGACCGAAGTCCAGTCCAGGAGTTCTTAATCCTTCATCTCTTATCTCTGTTCGTTTCAGCAAAACATTTGTCACATTTGGTGGCAAAGAGGAAGGGTTTGAATCCGTGTCTGGAGATATATGTGCAGTGGTGGATGGGGTAGTGCTCGTGGTAGTAGTGGTCGGTGGGGTAGTTGTGGTGGTAGTGGAGCGCAGACGAGATCGGGTAGTGATGCGAAAGCTTGTACTCGAAGGGGCAGATGTGGTGACTGGCGGTGAAGTGGACTGTCTTCTGGTGAACGGCAGGAAAGGGTTTTTATGTTCTGACTTTGGCTGAACAGTGGATGACTTAATCTGGGTATAATTTGGTTTATTAGATGTCAAAGTGTTCTCATTAGGGGAAGAGGTGTGCGATGTGGTTGACAAATGACTTGTTGTCGAAAGTGTTGAACTAATTAATTGAATAGTGTTTGTCGTGTTTGTGGTGTTTGCGAGCGCTGTCAGTGTCGTCGATGTCTGAGATGTATGCGATGTCAATGTGTTGTTAGTGTCCGACTCAGCGCTGTCTTTGTCTGTCGTGACCGAAGACAGCGTCTCATTCAAAGAGCTTTTGTCCGTTGCGTTCACTTTTGGTTGACTCTCAAACTTGTCTAACAATAGGTTCGTGTCTTTTGTCGACTTTATAGGCCCACCGCTGGCGATACCACTGGTCCTGATTTCGTTGACATCAGTGTCGGCCAACGACTCCAACTCATTCATCACTTTAATTGATTTCAGATCAATAATTATTTGTTCTGTGCCCGTGATCTTCAGTTGGCTAATGCCTTCCTTCAGCTCTTTCTCAATCAATTTGGACGCAACCGCCGCGTCGAATACAAACTTCTTCTGGCCATCTCTGTCCTCGCTCTGGAAGATTGACTCGTATTTCCTTCTGTCCAGATATAATCTGAAGAAGACAACGAGCGATCCGGCTCTGAACTGATAGACCTCTTGGCGAATGATAGCGCTCTGCACGGGACTGGTCTCCAGTGCAGTCTTGATCTGTTTCAAAGATTTTAGCGATTTTTATTGCAACACTTTCTGGTACTTTTAGCATGGAAAATTATATAGGGGATTTCATGTCAATTTCTAGAATCGAAACTTGGTAAAACCAGCAGTAGAATCGCGTGCTTGTTTATTCCATGCTAGATATTATTTTTATATTTTTAAAGGAAAACGTCATAAAACTAATAAAAACTTGGTTTAACCATAAACTGTTGAAGCTTGCTGAATTGAGATGAAATTGAGCTTAACTAACACAATAAAAAAAAACTTAGCATTATATGCGCTAGATGAAATAAAATTATGACTTACGATTGTATCGTATTTGTTGGCTTTTCTGGTGAATTCAGGCGAAGAGGTGTTCAATAATTTCATATTGAAGTTGTCGCCCGACTCGACTCTGAACCGGCCATTAATAGTGACCAGAGTCGGCTTGTGTGTCAGCATGGCCAGGTATACGGAGAAGCCGACCACAGTGGCCAAAGCCGAGATGATGACCAGCACAAGCAAAGTGAGGGCACAGCAACTGCACGACACTCCACAACATTTCCTCTTCTTAGCGCTGGGCCACGAACCCGATGATGCGGAACAGGCCGGGTAGAGGTGGTGCAGGGATGGCGACTGCAGGTGGTAGTGGTTGAGAGAGGCCGGGCTGTGACTGTCGGTGCTCACTGTGGTGTGACTGCCGTGATGGTAGTGACTGTCCTGGACATCGTTGAAATAGCTGTCCCACACCAGGTACGGGTCGATATTGCGCGAGTAAGTAGTCAGCACTCTGTCATCGGCCGAGTCTGCACCGACTGCCGGATGATGTTTACGAGTCATTGCTTGTCTTGAATGCCCCGATCATCGCATTATATTCGAATCACTTTACGAGTCATTGATTGCCTGCACTTTCACACAACACTTCCAATTGTGCCGAAACTCAAAGAGAAGATACAAACACTGAGACAAAC
>JAUJYQ010000052.1:0-12805 GCA_033995645.1 Hemileius initialis | reverse complement strand
ATAAACAAGCACAAAGACAAGGATCCATGATTAAGCAATAAATGTAAAAATATATGAATAAAAATACAAAGTATATAAGAATTATTTTTGAATATGAAGTTGCATATATTAAGGTTTCATATATGAATATTCTGAGTGCGAAACTATGAGGCAATCTCAATTCCATCATCTGTTTCATCTGAAAATTCTTCAGCATACTCTTCAAATTCTCGTACATGATCCGGTGTTTTCGGACGCTCCAACACATCGGTTTGTATTCCATATTGACGACTCGATGAGAATAATTGGAACTTACTCTCAATATCGGTATAATTTCGACACAATTTTTCAATAGCAAAAATATCGAAGCACATCGACGTCAAGTGAGTAGAGTCCACTAAATGGTGATATTTCAATTTTATATAATCCAAATAAACTTTGTTATCTATTGTTTTACATTTCAAATTATGAATATGACTTTCAAAATTTTCATGTAAATTCACTTCATTTAAAAACCATAAGAATTCCACACTAGAGAGTAATAGACTATTCAATACATGACCGTTTTCTTCTCGCCAAATTTGAATATATGCTATACCGGATATTGATTTGAATATTCGTAATGTATAAGAGAAAAAAGTTAATAAGCGTATATAGTAGCACCCATCTCCAGCATAATATGTTCTATAAATGAAAGATTTCTTCAATTTCAACATATTCATCTTTGGAAATGTTTCTTGCAAAATTGGCATTTTGTCTGTTATATACCGATTAAATTATCGTCGCATACAGAACTTTCATTTGGAATAAATATGCCAGAGATCAGCCATCATGTGTCTTGTAAAATGTTTTCTTTCATCCAAATAATTGAATACTTTTATTAAACTTGTGAAATCAGCCGAAAGAAAATCAACTACTTGTTTACTCAATACAATACTCTCTCTATTAACTTCAGATATTCGTGTGATTAGAATCCCATCATCTTCGACTGTTTTATATTGGATACCAAGTGACAAAGACGATTTCATAGGCTTCTTAGAAGATGAATCAATCAGCCAAAGGAATGCATATTCAGTCAACTCAAACTGTTTATCATTCTTCAAAACACTTTCCACTTTAATCTTGACATATTTCTTCTGGTTCGATTTTTTGATGAAGCTTAGAAAATATTTTTCTTCGTCGAAAGTGATTGACATGCCATAGAATTGATCCTTCAGAAAAATGAATGAATTTAGATATTTTTCATAATTAAATTTTGATATTATTTTGAAACACTAAGGATGGCGATCGATAGTTTTATCAACACTCACATCGCTGTCCTCACTTTCACCATCATCTGAAGGTGTCTTGTTTGTCTCAGTATTATCAATTTGGCAATTATTCAAAGATCTTTGTATAGCGGTCAGTGCAGTCCTTTCAGTATTAATCAACGTTTGACATCTTGTCAATAGATTATTCAATTCTTCACCGATTCTATTTCTCAAATTGACATCTGGAACAACAATCAGTAAAGCTTTTGCCAAGACTAATTGAATACCCATCAACGTTATTTGGTCTATACGATCCATGATGCGAATTAGAGCGGTTTTACAAATGAAATGAAGATTTTTCACACTACTTTCTAATTTATAAGTGTTTAATCGAATGAATTTATGAAGTATATGCGCAATAGATTACAATATCGAAAACTGTTATAGAATTTAAAATAAAAATCTGATAAGAATTATTTTAATTATATAATTTTTCATCAGGATTAATCTGCTTGTTCTCTACATCGTCACCAATAACAAGTGGACAGAAAGGAAAATGTTTTTTGTGAGTTTCAACAGGATCTTGATTTTTTGTCCAGTTAAATAAAATATTTTTACAGAATGCACATTGAACTCGATCTAGAAATAAGTAAAAAAAGCCGGCAAATGCCATTCTACTGGCAGGGATCAAGCACCTATCCCAACCATTTTCGAATGTAAGAAATCTATTAACTTCATTCTTCATCACAGAGAAATATTCATCAACAAAACTTTTGTTTTGTTCTAGTTTATCTGAACGATAAACAATCAAGTATTTTCTATACATATCATGTATCTCGTAACGTTGAATCCAATCATAACTCATTTTTTTTGTTTCAAATGTTTTTATTTCAAATATTAAATAGGTTCAATTTTGCTTATTACATTAATTGAATTAATTTTCTTCTGATTCTTTTTCATCATCATTTTCATTTATATATGGACACTGAGGAAAATGATACGGGTATAAACGCAGCGGATCATGCTCTTCACAAAAATCTTCGATCACCATTCTGCAATAAACGCATTCAACATTGTCACTCAAAACTTGAAAAAATCCAGCTTTAGCTAATTCTTTGGGAGTGAGTGATTTATCCCAAGTTTTATCGAAAGTCATCAAACGTAGTTTTTCAGATTTCAACATCTTCAAAAATTCAACGATGAAATTTTCATTTTGGTTGAATGTTTTATTATAAAAAATATACATATATTCATTCAAATATTGATAAATTTTTTCAGCATTTTTCTTGGATTTTTCCATTTTAATGAGTTGAATATATTTTTGATTATGATATCGTTATTGAACAGATTCTTCGTGAAAATTTTAATGAACTTATCATGAGAGAATTTATATGTTCTTGCTATCAAATAAACACAACAATATTCGCCACAAGTTATACAACTAGTGCACTGTAATACTGTTCTATTCCATTTGAAGCCGTTTGGAGAATATTTTTCTAAATAAAAAATGAAATCTGAATGTAACGGACGTGTTCCATAAGAGTCGAAATAAGTGCCTTGTTTATTTGCGTCTATGTATATAGCTATCCAGTGTGTTCCTTCTTCGTCCTGCGCATCCGTGTTGCAAATCAATGAATGTGGATAGGTTTTAACTTCATGAGGCAGTGTATCTCTAGCGTATACGCCTAAAAAGTTTGGGAGTGTTTTTAATTTCGATTCTATCTCAATATTCAACATGGTTTAATCTGTAGTTATGATTGCATTTTTGAAACTATCAATCATCACAACATCATCCCATTCACAGTAGATAATTGCACTTATAGTCTCTGGCAAGGCAGTTTTGAAATGAACTGTAAATCTTAAATGACTATATCGCCTGGGAGGATCTATATAACCTGATTTAGCAAATCCAAAAGAATTGTCACGTGTTAAATCGAAGGCAAAAATGGTGAAACCATTCTTATATTGTTCAGGTGTTATCTCAGTCAAAATACCATTATTGTATTGACCGCTTATTTTCAAAAATTTAATGTATTCATATCCTAGGTACTCTAGATCATAATCAGGTTTATATGGTCGACGACTTATCAACTCACTGTTTACAAAACAACCAATTGAACTTATATCATAATGATGAAAATAAAAAGGATTTTTCGAGTAACTCCCTGCAAATGCTTCATTGTTCACAAAGCAAACATATACACGTCTAGGAATAGTCCCAACTATTATATTTTCTAAATTCCTCATCGTTGTACCTCGATCAATTGTATATGATCTCACCTCTACACGATTAATCGGATATTTTGCAGGTGATATTGCAACACCTTGTAGTACCCCTAAGGCAACATCACCATTAATTTGACGTTGTCGAATATGCAAATAAATATCTTCAAAATGAATCGAAGGTAATAATTTTATGTCTTCTGTCATGAAAAAATGTTCAGGTCGATTCGGAATCAGTCTCACTTTGATGGTTAATCCACCGATCAAGTCTTTACTTTGCTGAAACAAATCGACATGTAGAGGAGACCAGAATTCGCACAATCGCCCAAGTGACTTATCTCCAGATTTCCATTTGATCAATTTATTTCGTTCTTCATTTGGTTTGTGTCGTTTATTGTCACTGAATTCATCATCGGAGAAACCGCGAAGTTTGAGAAACGTTTTCTTTGCTTCTTTTGGAGTATTCAAAATCGTACTTAAATAAGCTTTATACGGATGAGTATGCAACGGTTTTGTTGTTTGTGTTTCTCCAATACTGACGTCAATTTGTGCCCACATTGAGTCTGCTGGATTGTTGATTATTGAAACTTTGTTCCAGTCAGCATCTGTAACAGCTGAAGAGTCTGTTTTGTTTAATCTTACTCTGAATCTTGTTTGCAGCATGGTATCAATAACTTTTATAAATTCATTTTCTGATGTTTTGATAATGAATTCAATATGTGCACCAGAGTTCAATTGTGATATTGGTATTACAGCTTCGTCAATCGTTTGTTCAATAGATGTTTGCACAGGTATTGTTTCGAATACTTCAATTTCAGGTAGAGCAATAACTGGCGAAGTTTCGGTGATGAAACTCATTTTTGAGAATTTCTATCGTGTTTCAAAGCCTTCAATATCTGTTTTATTACCAAGCCAACACTTCCTCCTTTTTGTCTTCTTCGTCGTCCAAAACCTTTTATCTTAATGAAATGTTTTCTTCTCTTACCACTACCTTTTATTCGTTTCCTTCTACGCCCACTACCATATTTTATACCTCTTCTTAGAGACATATTGATATGTTATGCCATATCATATTTCAATTTCACTATTTATATAGACAAAAAATTGTTACTTTCGATTGTTGAAAATATTCTTGAAAATCCCCTCAGGTCTTTTTCTTTTTCTTCCTCTCCCGATTTGCTTTCTTGTTGTTCTTTTCTTTTTACGACTTCTTCGTTTCCGCCGTCTCCCACTTCCTGTTAATTTTGATTTTGCTTTTGATAATACGTCTTCGACAATACCTTCTGCTTCAGCTTTACCGGCCTTTTTCAAACTTTCAAGGAAATTTTCGCCTTTCAAAGCTTCGGACGATGCAGAAACTACGGTGTTTGCGACTTTTGGGCCTAAATATTTAATAATTGGCAAACCAATTTTCACAATAGAGTCCCATAGACCTTCACCTCGTTGATAGATCTCACCGCGATATCCGGGAATCCCAGCGCCATGCTTCGATTTTTTTGTGTAATAATTAGCCCATACTTGAGTTGATTCTTTGTCAAAGTGAATTGGACGTTCAAAATCCATATGATACTATTTTTCTGAAATGAAGGCTCAAATATACTTTTCCAAACTTGAAATCTATTGTCCTGTCAAAATCGTCCTTCACGTCGATTTCAATATGTTCGAATTCGGTATACAGCACGCTTATATACTCTCTCTCTTGAGGTTCATATTGTAAAAATTGTCCGAATTTGCTATCTTTCTCAACCGCGATTGTCCTCAACAATGGCACCTCAGTATTGCCCACAGCAACAGGTTTGAGTAAATTGCAATATATATTCAAATTATTGATATACCCTGATAATGCAACAGATTTGAAGCCATAAACATAAGCATTTTCATCAAGTGACCTTTTTACATGTGATTCGATTGCCATATCATTTTGTGGTTCGTCGGATTGAACTCTTTTTCTACTTGTTGTTTTGACGACTTTGATTTTTGTATCTTTGTTTTCATTTGCTTTTCGTTTATTTTGAAAAGGTTGAGTTGAAACAATGACAGTTGATCTTGATCGAGAAAGAGGATCGTTCTCATTGACAGAGGGAAGGATTGTGCGTGGATCCGGTGTTACTGATGTGGTAACTATAATAGATGGCGTCACTGTTGTTGTCGTCGTTGTGGATGATGATAATGTTGTTGTTATTTCAGTTTCATTTGTTCCACTCCTCTCACTTGTCATATTGGACTGATCATTCTCTCTAATCGACATTGCTAAAGGAGGTTCAGAAAGTGTCAAATCATCCACAGATAACCTATTATCTTTCAACATTTGATATTCTGATGAATTAATTATTTTTTTATTGAAATTTTTATAAGGGTAAACTATACCTTGATTGTCTGGTGATATAGGCCATTGTGAGTCATTGTAATCTGTTAGACCAAGAAAATTTGCTAGATAATAATCGATTTGAGCGAATAGATATTGCTCTAAATGAATTCCTAGTTTGATTCGTATTATATTTGAAGAGGGATTATATTCGAAAATTGGTGGTTGTTCAAATTTATCATCACTCAATATCAACTTCTCCAAATAATCACTATATAATTTATTAAGTGTTGTGATTATCTCTTCAATGCTGTTGTAATTACCCCTTGGGAAGACCTCAGGAATAACGTGTACATTATCAGTGTTTTGTTCAACTAAATATAATGATTGGTCTTTTTCGATATTAAACCAAGATTTTGTATAATGGATTCGACTTAAAGCTACTTCATAATCACCTTGCAATGCATATCTTTGACTCAAACTCGTAACGAAATTGCCAATACTATTAGTATATTGCAACGGACTGGTTCGGGTCACATCACTGTTCAAATGAATATAAAAATTATCTGGGTGCGACATCGTTGACAGTAGAGATAATAATGAAATACCGATTGCAATAATAATATATATAATGAAATATTTCATTGAAAATTTAGTTTTTTTTTTGGTTGTTGGGGGTCGGTATTACAAGTCCGAATGAGAATAATAATAGATCACGCCAAAGTTGTTGATCACCTAATAAGAATGTCAAGTTATATAGACTGATGCAAACAACAATCATAAGGATGAGAGCATGGAATAATGTATAATTTATTTTATCATTCCAAAAATTTTTGAAATTATGCATATTTATTGGTCTTTTAAATGACTCATTGGTATCCATTGATCGTGTTCTGGACTGAATCCGCGAAATCTAACCAAAACTTCTTGAACGTTATCTCGATTTCGTTTACGAAGTATTTTTTCAATACGCCAACGTGTGTTTTTATTCGTTTTTACGTGTTGTAATTCTTCGGGATAAAATCTTCTTCTCAATGGTGTACCTTCATATTCAACTGAGTATTGAGGTTTAATGAGTTTGTTGTGAACATTTTTCACTTTATATACGATATCAGACCATTTTTGAATATATCCTTTATCTAATAATTTCTCGTCAAACTTTTGCCTCACTTCATCGCCAATTTCGAACTTTTTGGGTAGCTGTTTTTCTTTCAAAATGGAGAGCATGTTTCGATGTCCATATATTTTCTGAAATATGTATTTTTCATCATTTTCATCGACATCAATAGGTCTCATATTAATACTTCTATGTATTGAATGATTATAGCTCTTGACAATATTTTTCAAAGAATCAATATAATTGTAAGTAGAATGATGTGATAAATAAGTGCGAATTTTGTTTCTCATTGTTCGATTCACTCTTTCTACGATAGCACATTTTTTAGTTTGATTCGAAGTTGTGTAGAAATTAATTTTATTTCTTCTACAAAGTTCTATAAAATATTTATTATTGAATTCTAATCCTCTATCACTACGTATATTATAAGGTTTAGATTTATTGAATAAAAGCTGAAATTTAGGTATAATTTCTTTCGATTTTAAAGTAGTGACTGGAATAACACGTAGATATTTCGAAAATACATCGATTATCATGATTAAATATTTAATACCATGATTGTATCGTGAGTAATTCACATAATGAAGTGTATCGATTTCCCAAATTTCGTCAATAAATGTTGAATATATTTTGTTTCGCGCGAAATTTCTCTGCGACTGCTTGTACAGTGTATATTCATATTGTTGACTCAACCAATCTTTGGTTTTTGCAAGAGTGATATCTGACGAGTATTTCTTTGCAGATTTATATAATTTATAAACACTACCGAAAGAGGCTGGATTTTTTTCATCAAAATAAATTTTTCTAAAAATTTCATTCATTTCAAATTTTCCAATTACTTTTCTTTCTAGGTCTTAAATTATAAACCCTATTTGGTTTATGAATTCTCAATTCTTTATGATGAATTTGTGTTTTGATTGGAGATTTTTCAGTACGCTTATTACCTTCCTCATCACTCGATTCAGTGTCTGTTGCAATTTCCCAATTCAAACATTTATACCTTCTTCCTTTCTGTTTGGAATGTTTACGTTTTTCACCTCGGTCATTATTTGTATCGTCATCTTTCTCATCAATCACTTTAGGTAATGTATCCTCGCCCCAATCGAATTCTTCATCACTTGATGGGAGAGCTACATCTGCTGGATTGATTTCCGAAGGTTCATCTTGATTATCATCCATATCTCCTCCTCCTTCATCGCTATTATTATTATCTTCATTATCATTATCATCACCCTCATTCCCTCCATGGTCTTCATCATCGCTATTGCTGTCCACATCGATATTTTCTTCTGGTTGATCAGGATTTACATCTTTTTCTCCAGTATCTGAAACAGAGCTGGGATTCGGGGGTGGATTTTCGTCATCATCACTTTTATCATATTCATCTCCTCCATCTTCACTGGGCGGAGGTCCGAACGGAGGAAGAGCCGGAGGAGGTCTTGGTTCATCTCTAGAAGCTCGCAATCTTTCTCTTATATTCGAATTTATAATTAAATTTAAATCTATATTTGCTTTTATTAAATGTTCTATGAACTCATCTATTCCTTCTAATCTTTCTTGTTTTATCTGGGTTAATTCTAATAATTCAGCTATGTTAGCTTTTGTATTGGAAGTTCCATCTCTGTTCAGTAGATTCAAGTTCTCGTCAAATGACTTACTATTGATAAGTGCGAAGAATATTTTCAATATTCTTAACAACTTATTGAATGAATTCGAACCGCCAACTTGTATGCCATCATTTAATTCATCATTAGGAATTATCTGATAAGATTTAACTTTCTCACTCATTATTTCATGAAAAGTGACGCGAACGCTGCAATTGCTGGGACTAATATGGCCATAGGACCTGCACCCTGTTGTATATATTTTCTTCTCTGTTTACATGTGCAAGAATGTGGACTATTTGTTTTATCTGAAATTTTTTTCAAATAATCTAAATCTTTCTTATCTAATACATCAACTAAATCGGCATTATTCAACTTAACATTACGATTAAGGACATTTTTAGCTATTTCACGAAAGCTTTTGTAAACCAGTGGATGACCTTTGGCTTGAGCTAGGGCTTTTTTACGCTTAGAAATAGGTAATTTAGCAATTTTTTGAAAATCTTTATAAAATAATTTTAGAGTACTCGATTTTTTCGACTTTTTATGTTTCATTCTAATGAATAATAAATTGGAGAAGAATAGTATTTTTTGTACAATTGTCTCGGAAGTTCTTCTCTGAAGATTCGATTTCTAAGCCTCAAACTATCATCACTAGCTGGATGAAGATCTATCAATAAATAAGAGAAAGGTTTTTCTGTTGCTTCTTTAAATATGTTCAGAAATTTACGCGATTTTCCAGGGTATATTTGATTTCCCAATATGGCCACTTGTTGGGTTAATCGTATTCCTTTCATGATTATTATATAATGAGCATTTAAACTGATTGTTCGCATTGATTTATCTTGAGCAAAAATATTCTGCGTTATATAGATCACAGAAATATTGGAATGATGAGAGTCTTTTGTAAATAAATTTTTAATCGTTATATCATTTTTCAATTCGTTCATTAAATCGTCTATGATAATTATGTTTGGTTTCGTTTCTTTGATCAATTCCATCGACGGTAAACCACGAGAATAATATATCTCTATATTTTTAATAGGATATTTATACAATTCTTGGTCGGTACCAAAACACCATAAAACTTTGATTATACTATTATTCATATCAATTAAGTATTTATGTTTTTCTAGTAACTTTCGTGTAAAACATGTTTTACCTGACCCTGTTATTCCAGCGACAATACAAGTGAATGGGTGCTTGAATTTTAGTTCTGCTACACTCATGATTTCAATTTGATTGATATTCTTAAAAACAACTTACATTTATTTTAATTATCATGGCAAATATAAATTTTTACAATGGTATTTAAGATAAAGTAGATAATCTTTGAAAATGCGTATTGAAGAATGATCACCTTTCAATTTTAGGAAGTCTTCTAATATATACTTGATATCGTGGTGTGAAACCAATCCCAAATTGATAAGGTCTTTTATGTGTTTCTTACCTAACCAATCATCTATATTCTGTCTATTTTTTCTATCTCCCCAATAGGTATAATCTATATGCGTATACATACATACTGATTCTTTGTGACGTTTCCAAAAATTGATATCAGGTGACCAAGACATGAATAATGAGTGACAGTTCGAGCATTTTATGATATTATTTCCAAAATTGTAAAAACCATATGTTGATAATACACAAGGATCAGGTATACCATTATATTGTTGAAAAGTTGATAATCTATCAGTGAACGTCCTATAAGATGTTGAATTCGCCATTTGTATTCAATTTCAATATAAGTTTATAATTTCTCCACAAGTTGAACAATTAGGACTATGATTTCAGGTCAATTCCAATTGTACAATTTCAGTCAATTTTCTTCCATCCATACAGATCACAAATATATTATCGACCTTATTATTAGTTTGTTCTTTGATTTCAATAAATTTATCATTGAAAAATTGTTTTATTTTATCAATGGATTTGAAGTTCTCGAAATTTATTTTCAAATATTCAATTACTCCAAGTTTAATATGTTTGATTGAGTTCAAATCAAGCTTTATATATTCTAAGATAATTTCAGAATTTGCGCAGAGATGATTCGCAATTTCATCATCAGTCGGTTCATAATTCATTTCACCGAAACATTTAATGAATAAACAATTCGGACTTTTCTGTTTGTGTTCATTCATTGGCTGATCATCCTTTTCCCATTTATGTAATGATAACTCACACTCAGAACACTGAACAACATCATCTACTAGTGTGTATTTGAAATTGGCAGCTGCAAGTTTTTTGTAATTAATATGTTCGTTTTTCCATGATCTAAATGATTTCAAGTTTTCCAAATAATTATTGATCAAATAGTCGATTGTCTTCATAATCCCAGATCGACTAATATTTGACTTGCATGTGAAAGAAGTGTTTGATATTCTGGTTGATTCAACCAAATCCCTCTCATTTTATATTCAACAGTCTCATTTTGCGCCGACTCAATAGGTGTTTTCATCAGAATAGTTATATGAAAAAATGAATCTGAAGCTGAATGTTTATAGATGTTGTATATAATCTCATCAGAGTGTAATATCATTTCTTGGTTATTCGTAAAAATGAAATTATGAAACTCTTGGAAAGATTCAGGATAAAAATAGACTTGTTCAGGATTATCAGGTTTGTATGTCTTAGCCGAAATGAACATCAATGTGTTATTAAGAGTATCATTTCTAATGGTAACGATTTTATAATTCGATGCATAAGAACTCAAAGTAAAATAATATTTTTCATCCATAGTTTCATTCCCATATATTACAGGATTATCAGTATTTAAAGTTTTTACCTCAGGCGAACGACTTGATTTTCTTCGTTCTATCTCGGCAATAGTGCGGAACAATGTCGATAATTCTGCATCAGCGAAATAATGGTTAGATAAAATCATTGAAAGATAATTTGTGATGACTAAAATTGGAAAAATATTTTTGAAACGCATTATCATGTGAAATAGATCTTTCTATTCCCACTCAATGCCTGTTTGCAAATGATACAATCTTTGCAAATACTAGCACATTTATCACACAAACTGATATGCCCGCACTCGTGAACAACATTAATATCTGCGCAATAGCAGCATTTACACATTACTGTACGATTAATTTCATGATTATCTGCATGGTTGTCTTCGACAGCTTTCGGCATTTCAACGATAATGTAAGGTATATTTTGAGTTTTTGTACAAACCATGAAGGGAAATTTATTAACAACATTATTATGTAATTCTTCTATATCGAAATTGTATAAAACATCACCAAAAACGATATGGCAAAAAGCGCATTCAATATTATAACCAGTCAACGTGTAAAAAAAACCTAACTTCGCCAACCTCTCGACAATATTTGAAAATTCATTATCCAACGGAAATTCATAATTCTTCATACGAAAAGAAGTGATTCTATTTTTCTCAGAACGCATTGCTATATAGTATTTTTCAGCCGAAAACACATCAACGCTACTGCCATTCATCGGTATGAAAATAGGATCTAATATATAATTTAAGTAGATTATATTATTAAAATTTTCTGTATTTATTTCAACAGGAGGATTCGCAAAATCAAATGAAGTTATCTCTTTTTCATCAACAATTCTATTGAAGTAAGTGTAATCGAATACATCAGGCAATCCTTTGATGTAAGATCTTCTTCTTGGTGAAATATTAGGTAGATACCCCTCGAGCCAAAGACATCGAAAATTTCCAGAATAATGAATGAAATGTCTTTTAATTAAATTATTTCTGTTTCTATAATGTGTAGAATAATTACAAGAAAAGCAGACGAATTTTTCATTCAGCTCATCATAATAGAAACCATTTTTAGCTATTTTGATTTTTTGGACTTCTGGTATATCAATATACAGCATTGTCGATAGACGTAATGATTCATTACGCAATAGTTGATTTCTTATTAAAAGTGATGTCATTTCAAATTGATTGTGCTTGATAGCTATTAATGAATCCAAAAGGGCGAGTTGTATAGTCGGGCATCAAATTTCTCTTAGTAAATACAACTTTATATTCTTTGTTCGAACTTCTTGTGATTATGTCATGAGACCATGTGACAGAGAAATTATCCTGAGGCAAAATAATTTTCTCACAATAACATTCTTGTAGATATTTATCGAGCAATTTTTTCATCGATTCAAAGTTGACATATTTGATTGTTTCAGTGTTCAAACTTAAACCTTTAATTTTTAAAACATATTCAACTTGTTTTGTTGTTTCATTCACAACAGAATAAGCATAATTTTTCGGTCCTAAGCTAATAAATTCATTTATGTATGCATTAGGAATTTCATTCGTCAAATCGCCAAGTGACTGTCCACAATCTGG
>JAUJYQ010000051.1:0-12809 GCA_033995645.1 Hemileius initialis | reverse complement strand
ATCGTGTTCTGATTCAAAGTGTTTGCCTACTTATTGAGCTGAAGAAGGGACTGGCTAAGTCTCGAAACGTTCTCACACAAACGAAGATTTCGTTTTCACCTTGTTGATCTTCATTGAAAGTAAGCTTTCAATCATATCAAGTCAAATAGAAATTAGTTAATTGATTGAATCAATTGACTTTTTCGGTCTTTTCTCTAATGTATTGACGTATTTTCATCCAAATTACTGAATATATGACTTACACTCCATACCTAGAAAAAGCTTTTTTTCTGGGGGTAATTATACCCGGATACTATTACCCCCTTCTTCGAATTTCACTTATATTAGTTAATAGTTACCGGGTAATTCAAAGAGACGTAATACGGTATCAATAAATGTTTGCAAACTTTATCTTTTGTGACGAACTTTTTGGACGTCACTCACTCGTTGACAGCAGTGCTGTCACAGCACTCAAAACATTTACTTTTGATTGTGTTTTAAATTGATTTAACACAACTGAATGCCATTCGGTCGGCACTGACAGCCTTTCGCCCGACAACCAGACGTACCGATGGAACACATTTACTCTGCTTTCCGGCCTAACCTGACGTCCAACCCGAACAATGCGTGCCCGACGTCGGAGCGATCGGCGTTTGGCCAATGGTTAGTAATTTTAACGCTAATGACAATTAAATTAAATGACCACAAATAATACAATTGATCTTAAACTACGACAGGATGTCAGACCTGAATCCATTGTGTTGTATATCGAGCGGTAATCTAATGGCGTTCACATCGACCACAGATCTGACCGATTCGGCGACCAAATGGTTCACATTTCACGTCTATGTGGTCGACCTTAACATCGCTTTCACTCCTTATAAGTAAATAATCGATGCTTTCATTCAATTGTTATAAACTATTGGTTTGTTGATAGGGTTTGTCACCACTCGGAAGAGATAACAGCTCTGGAGTGGGACATAAGTGGTACTAAGCTATTGATCGGTGATGTGACCGGAAATATCGAGGTCTGGGCGATGAAAGACTATCTATTGAGTGACTGGTATTTAGTCGATACTCAACACTATTCTGGCGAAAGAATATTGTCTGCCATTTGGTTTCACAATGGAATCAAAATTGGAATCAATTATGACAAGAAAGACATGAACTTATCATATCTGGACAAATACACTCACACCAAGTTCGCCGCATCGGTCAGACAGTTCGGCGGCAAACCGACCGAAGGCTATCTGGCCATCTCGAGCTCAGGCATGGTCTGCAGTTCGCTCTTCTTGTCTGACGGAACGGTTGTCTCCGGAATGGAGATATTGGGTCAGTTCAGGACTAAACTGAAACGCGTCGATGTCTGCTACGCAAAGAATGGCGACTTCTTGGTAGTGACCACTAACGGTTGCGTCGATTCGTCGATCAACTGCTACGGAGTGACCGTCAAAGTCAACTCGAGTGGCAATTCACAGATGAAACAGAAGTGTCAGATCACATGTCAAGCATATACCAGCTTTTATATGAGTTCTAATTCATTGGTGTCCGACACCTACCGAACTATAACTCATCTAAGATTTGTTCTGAGAGAAGCTGCCGACGCAGTAGTGGTGGCCGCTTCCGGAATATCTGGATCAACAGTCGAATTGTGGGAATTGAGAGAAAAGCCAGTTTCTATGCATAAGATGTTTCAAACAAAAGCCAATTTGAAGCCGACTGTCGTCTGGCAGCACAACACCAGTGCAAACGCCAACACCACTGTTGTGTCGATCGCCACTCCGCGACTTTCACTCTTCGACACCAGTCCTCCGCCTTCCTATATTTTGGTGGCCTATAAAGACAATACTGTAAAATGCTTTTATAGAGAGAACCTGCAAGAAGTGGCAAAAGTCACTTTGGGGCCCAACCACACACAAACCGTCGAAGTAAGCAAAGCCTACGGAATGCAAAAGTCGTCGACCCGTTTGTCTGCTTCCAATGTCACCATTTCTGATATGCAGCTCACTTACAGCAGCTGTGCTCTCGTGGCCATTGATTCTCTGTCACAAATGCATTTATACCGACTCTCGCCGATCACAGAGCCGGGCGGAACCATCACTGCTAACTACGCCCAAACTATGCTCGAGTACTGCTTGGTATCGGGCAATGACTGGTGGGATGTCATCATAAGCCTCAGACCGAATCTCATTGACATTGTTTGTGAGAAAATAACCGAGACTTTCATGAATAAGCAGCAGTTGGCGAGTCAGCAGAAGTGGTTGAGTCGTTTTCTGACCATCAAAGCCTCGCTCTATCGCTGTCTCAACACCAGCAGCACCAGCAACAACGGTCAATGCAGAGCCGGTGACTTTTACACTCTGATCATGTTAAACGCCATCGCGACCACTCTCAAGTCGCTGCTGCGGCCCGGATCTACTCAGGAGAATGAAGGCCCGGCCGAGAACTTGAGTCTTTTGATTCAGAACAAGGGCAATGAGGCACAGTTTATGAATGTGGACAAAATACTACTCAACTTGGAAAATAAGGACTTTTGTGTTGAACCACAAATTTTGCAATCGTTCCAACATTTGCATCAATGGATCGCCGATTTGACCTTATATTTGTTGGCCTCTCTGCCCCAACAATACCACAATCAATACCGTTTCCCTGGGGTTTGTATTCTTAGTTACTTTTCAATTGATTTTAGTCGATATTAATTTATTTTTTCTGACCAAAGGGAGGATTAATATTCGATACCAAAGCACTGAACACATTGAGAGAGCTTTTGGTTATAATTCGTTTTTGGGGTTTAATAAACTCGGGATGTCTTCCGGTGTTCACCAAAATGCAGGACAATCTGGACGTCATTTCACTTTTATTCAAATTACTATCCAAATCAGTGGCCACTCCCGACAAACTGGATGAGACTCTGTTAGACGAATGTTGTCTTCTGCCCAATCAAGTTCTTATTCCACATCTGGAGCTGTGTCTGAAAGCGATAGGCGTCGCGAGTCCGGCCCTTTTCAGTAACGCTCTTCCACTTCAGTTCGATTACTTCAGTGATCCGCCGTTTTTCAAATTCTCATCCAAAACGCATTCCATCGATGGTGCCGTCAACTGTTACGCCGGCCGCCGCCTGGATGTAGTCAGATATGTCGGACTCGGGGCCGTCAACCAGGACTCGTCCAATTTGCGGTCGTGCACGCGATGTAACGCCGTTTCCCTCTTAAGACCGATTATGCGATTGTCGGCCACAAGAGCTTGGGATCAGAGATGGATCAAGAATTGTCTCTGCGGTGGCCATTGGAGAGTCAACTCGACTAATTGATTGAATCATTGTACCTTGATCATCTCATTATTTATAACTTAATTCATAATTTAATTAAATAAATACTTTCTTGCTAATTATTTGATATTCTTTTATAAGTGACATATCTATTGAATAACAAAATGAGGTAAATTGATGATGATGAATTGATTGTGACGTATTTTGACTAGATGCAATTTCTATTCTAATATTTGCATAATGAAATTGTCAAACAAGCAAGATGATTTACTCAAGAGTTGACGTAATATATGAAAAGTGGATTCTCGACTGTAAAGGCATTGCAAAAAAGGCAGTCAAAACATTGTCCATACGTTCAGATGGCTAAGAAGAAGTAGTAGTGTAAAAAGGGCATTAAATGTAGATAAGTTTCATAACTATTATTTATGTGTATATATGCCTATTCAACTAGACTCTATACATAATAAACCCAAAACATGTTGAACACATAATGCCGTCACACACATCAATAACGCAATGTTTTGACTGCCTTTTTTGCAATGGCTTTATTTGTCAACACTTTTGAATCAAACACTCATTCATTGAGTCAATCAATTGATTTAAAGGTATTTGAACTCAATTTCCATATTTATGTCTCTTCGGTCCGATTCTGTGACCACTGGTTGTTGTGGACACCATTGACTGACTGCTGACCGATAACTCAATTGACGTATCACTTAATGTTATAATTATCGACGATATCGGACACGAAATCAGTGAACCGATCGATGTCTGACCTCTTTGTCGATGATTGCTGTCAGCCGTCGGCCAATCGGTCAATGACTTGAGTTGTCATTCAATTGTTTTCTATGTCTTTCAATACAGAGATGTCTTTTTACTGTTAACATTTGGACGATTGGCACGTATTGGACACAAATGGGTTCCGTTTTGTCTTACTTTCGGGTGAGTTCTGCACCACTTTGTCTCAGTCGTGTGGCATCTAATTAGTCGAACTCTTTTCAGGCAAAAAAGGACGCGAAAACACTTCTTGATAAGATCCACGACGAGCTCGAAGAGATCGAAGAATACAGATACAAGTCGAGCAGAAACGAGAAGACCTGCATTTGTTTTGCCATCACTTTGTTTGTCTTCGTTTACCTCACACTATGGATCACATTCTTAGTGTTCTGGTGGTCATCACTGACCGGATGGAGAATCTTATTGGACACAAAGTTCTTGGCCTCTCTTCTGGTGCTCATTGTCTCGATTATAGCGTATGATATTCTGATTATATTATTAAATCGATTAATAATTTCGATTTTTAGGTTTTATTTGATGAAAAAATTATTCCAGTTGTGGAATGTCTACCGAAGAGATAATAAAGAACAGAGATATAGAGACCTGATGAAGCAGAAGAGAAAGATATTGGACAGAGTGAAAGAAACCGAGACCTACAGGAATGCTGAAGAAATACTCAGAAGATATGATCCCAACTCTTTGAGACGCGATGTCCAGCCATCGTATTCACTGCCAAGTAGTCCGCAAAGAGTGACTCCGAGCGCAACTCAGCTTAGATATCGAAACAATATAACTCCGGCGCCACCTCTCAGGGCTCTGATGGCGGGCCCGTCGTTCACTCCGCAGACCAATATCCGGCCACAAATGAGCTTCGGGTCCATCAGAGGGCCGGTTATGACACCGCAAAGACCAGTAATGATAAATCCTATGATGACTCCGACCCAAATTCGAACCGTTAAACCGATTTTACCACAAAACCGAACAGTTGTCGACAAATTAGTGGATTATATGGTCAGCGACGGACCTAACAATAGATATGCTTTGATTTGTATTCACTGTTATTCTCACAATGGAATGGCTCTCAAAGAAGAGTTTGAATACATACCATTCAGATGCTGTTATTGCGGTGGCTTTAATCCTGCTCGAAAAACTAGACCACAAGCGCCAAGACTCAATCACTCGGATCCCAGTAAAAGATCTTCGCTAACACCACTCATCGATGAACCCGAGAGCGACACTGAATCCGAAAGGGGTCGGCCGTCAGTGAGTAGTAGACCAAACATTACCGAAATATCTGACTCGACGGACGGCGATAAGCAAAATGCGGTCAACAATGAAAAGACCGATGAAAATGTTCAAACAGAGGGAAAAGACTCGACTGAAGTCGACACTTCGAAATCAGTTGTCGAAACGGACACAACAGATGGGAAGAGCAATACCAATGGCGAAAGTAAGGAACATAACACTAACCGACAGAGTTTGGAAGAAAATGACATCCCTTTTATTGATGATTCCAGTCTTTGATGAGAGACTGACAATGACTCCAATGACAGAGTCTTTAAGTGCCTCTCAATAACTAATAGGTTTTAATTAATTTATAATTCATTGGAGTTTTGTTGATTGCCATCAATTAATTAACATAATAACAAGTTTTTAGTCATCAATTAGTCATTTATTTATTTTAATTTATAACTTGTGTGAAAAAATATAAAAGAATATAAAACGTAATCAATTTTCTGGGAATGTTTTGGACATTATTTTGATTTGTCGTCGGATTCTTGTAAAAACTTGTAAACTCCGGAAAAGTCTTTTGTGGAATAGCCGTTGTTAAGCATCAGTCGGTATATCTGATGGGCCAGAGTTCCCATTGGGGTCGGACTGTTGGAACGCGTGGCCGCCGACTGAGCCAAACCCAGGTCTTTAGTCATCAGTTGAGTCATAAACCCTCCCTCATAATTGTTTTCCGCCGGCAGGTTCTGTCCGATACCCGGCACCGGATTATACACTTCGGAACTCCAACTCCGACCGGAACTGATGTTCAAGATCTGGGTCATGAGTTTGGGATCGAGTCCGAGTCGTTCGGCCAAATTGAGTGTCTCACTGAGGCCGACCATCGAGATCGCTAACATCATGTTATTGCAAATCTTGGCCACCTCTCCGCTGCCAACGGGTCCGCAATGGATCACGTTTTTGCCCATACAGAGCAACAGATCTTTGATGGCATCAACCTCTTTGGCCTCTTTGCCACCAACTATGAAGGTCAGAGTGGCCGCTCTCGCTGCCGGAACAGCCCCCGTAACCGGTGCGTCCATGAAGACAGCTCCTTTCTGTTGAGCGAGTTGGGACATCTCGATGGAAGTTTGCGGATCTATAGTGCTTGAGTCGATAAGTAGCGATCCAGTCTTGACCTTGCTCAAAATTCCATTTTCTCCAGCATAAACTTGCTTGACATGAGAACTCGTTGGCAACATCGTTAAAATTCGATCGCACTTCTGGGCCAAATCGGCCGGACTTTGGGCGATAATGGCCCCGCTGTCAGCCAATGTGGTCATCGCTTCGGGATATACGTCATAAACGACCAGTGGATGACCACCTTTGAGCAGATTTTGGGCCATATTTTTGCCCATATTTCCCAAACCGACAAATCCGACAGAAGTGTAAGACATGTGTCGGACTGAATGACCGTTCGGACAATGGATTGAAAATAATGATTGAGTCAGACATTCAATTGATTAATGAAATCAATGATTTGATTAGTGACTGATAATATCTCTTATTATCAAATTAATATCTCTTAATTTGATATGGAACTGATCAGTGATCTCAACATTTGGAACTGATTTATGCTGAGACAGGATATCAGGTTCTATCGGATTATCATCTGATCTGATAATTGATTCAATTAGTGAGTTAGTTCAGTTCAATTATTATTTCCAACTTATCAATCTATTTATAATGATATCATGATAAATTAGCAATTATTCAATCGACACAAGTTTGCAAATATCAATCAATTTCCATACCATTTGAAGTTCTCATTGATTTGAGGCTAATATTCCCACTAATTGTGATTAAATTTTTGAAAATCATTTTTAATTTTTAATGAAATCAGATTTCAATCGAACGAAACATAAAATTCTAATAAATTGTTTATTCAAAAAATGCCATTTATTTGTGGTCTGAGTTTGCGCTCAATAGAGTCGAGTGAAGGCTATCCTCAAAGTTTTGCGTCGAAGATATGATAATCAGAGAAAGAGACAGACAGTGATCACCAATAGTGGGTCGACTGAAGCCCTGCTTGAATAAAAACTGTTCAAAAGTGTCTTTTATATGATCATGGAAATAATTCTACTATTGATTCTTATGTAATTTTAGCCAAAATTTACTACATTTTCAAATTTGATTGAATATTGACAAATTTGACCAGATAAAGTTTGAAGCAAATGAGGCGATCCTTCTGTTATGAACTCTTCGAAGATGTCTAAGTAGTTATATTATCGACGGAACAGTTGACAATCGAGTAATCGGTTGACAAGTTGGCGATCGGCCAATCATAGCGTCACAGCTCGACAGTTGTGCTCAACTCTTGTCGATTGATCACTCTTTGAACGCTATTTTTAAGAATGCAACAAATTATTAGCTCAACAATTCAAATTGAAAAATGTCCAGCTTGATCAAATTGGATTTGCGCTGAAATGCATTAAAAAGCAATCAGTCTCTTGAAAAAGAGTAAGACAAAAAAAAGACTTAAAAAAGAACAGAATCACTCTTCTTAATAGTCAATGTTCTTGGATTATCTTTTATAACTGATTCAACTGATTGTGAACTACGACACTTTTGATACTGGGACTAACTCTAACTTTGGATAAAAAATTGCCATTAAATTTACTAAATAATAAAATTATCAATCTTAAATTAGCTTGTTCAAATTAATCACAAGAGCTCTAGCTTTTGTAAAGTAATATAGATTTTAGAATGATGCAGAAATCATTCTTTGATTAAACAATATAATATAAATGAAACTAATGAGTTGTTGTTTCTATCCGTGGCCATTGGATGGGTTGTATGGTAGGAGTCCCTCTCCAAAAGTGTTGAGCCATGGCCTGAGAGACTGGATGTTACGCAACCAGACATTAAAACATTGATTAGATGTAAATAATTGTGGACTTCGGTGCCGATGGGGTCTGTAGGGGCCGAACAGTCCTCGAGGGCTGAGAACGAAGCAATTTAGTGATGCAATAGATGTTAATGAGAGGCGCTTTAGGTGGGGCTGAAGGGACACAAGTGGTTCGGGTTGTGTTCGGGTTGTGCCGAACCGCTCATAGCGTTAATAAACTGGCTTTTTATGGTTTATTGCCTGCAAAACAACTTATGCTTTAAATTCATTCTCCTATGAAACAAATCATACGATTTGATTGGTTAGCGAAACGTATGTTAATTACAGTCATCCGAATCTAATTCGAAACGAGAACTCATTATTAAATTTATATTCAGTTTCTTAAACTCAACCTTTTTTTTCTCGTATATAATGAACGAATACATTAAACGTTTAGTCGTCTAATAGTTTTATTAAAGTTATGCCAACTTTTATTACTCCAAACATCAGAACGATTATCGAAAAAACAAAAAGCGAGATAAAGATAAAGCGGAGTTTGAATTACAATCATAAAGAAGGAGCGATCTATTCGTGACACCAAAGAGTTGGGCCCAACGGCACAACCAAGCGATCCAATGCCGGCCTAATTGGCGAACACATTATCTAACGATTCAGAACTGGATTTAAATATTCATTAGAATTCTTATTATTATTCATTTTAATTATAATAACACTAAATATTATTATTTTGAATACTGAATCGAATTCATTCTTAAAGACAAAAAGTCCTCAATTTTTATAATTATATAGAAAATACTTACCTTTTTTCTTACCTTTTGATCCATTCTTTCGGTGTGTTCTCATCCATCAGCCAATGAGAGACCAGAAAATGAATTTCGAGGAAAAATATATATTTTAATTGTTTGAGTGGACACAAAGCGCTTTGTAATCTCGAAAAGTTCTGACACTCTCTTATCTGATATAACCCCAAATGAATGGCCTCTCGATTGCCTGCAAAACCACTCAAATCGCTGTTTCGCTATTTCACAGCTCATTTCCAACTACTTATTCACTCGAAAACTAGATTGTGATGAATATTGCACCAAATTCTTTTGACTGATCTTGCCAGTTGCCAGAATGCAACTCAATAAGCCATTACAATCACAACCAAAAGTATTTATATTGCAATCGCATTTGCTCTAAGTTATGCTAAAATTATGTATTTATTTGATTAGAGCCGAGTTCGACGAATGCAATACAAATTAGAATCTCGATTCTCAGTCTCCCGATTGCAAACCCCTATAGGAAATTACTCGGCTCTTCACTCAGCTCGGGGTCACTTACCTCGCAGTTCTGGCAACCAATGATCATCCGAACCGAGTCTCTGAGAATTTAGAAAATTATATATATCTGAAAAATATTTTTGATTTAAAAATGTGATTAAATTGATCTTGTTTGGCTGATATTTCGCTGGCTCTTCGGTGGCCAATCGATTGTCGCGATGTGAGTCACAAATTGAATTAATAATAAGGTTGTGATGAGTGGAACATAACATCAAATACCAGAAACGACTCGTCCGTAAAACCGAGATATAGTCCGAACGGATATTCGCGATAAGACGACAAAACTTTTGACAATATGTTTGTTGACTAATGGATGGAAGGCTTGACGACGGTCTCAGTTGTGACACATTTGGATCCAATATTAATAAACTAATTGTAATTCACTTTTGGTTTTGCATTATATGTCACTTATTTGTGAAAAGGAGTGCATTAGTGGTTGTGATCAGAGATAAGTCGATCACTATTTGCGAGACTCGGCTTCGATGGCATCACTGCTCAGTCGGAACATTAAATATGCATAAAAGCAATGTTTAAAAGCGACTGTTTTAGGGCCAAAGTCTGTGCCCACACACACACCACCGCTCCTCCACTCCTCTGCCAGTGCTATACCAGAGCTCATTAATAATCAATATTTAGAGAAAACTATCGATAAAAATGAAATCAAATAAATTCACGAAAAGATTTCAACTGAAAAATGTGATAAATGATTGTCAGACCGAACGACAAACTGTTCTTTGATATCCAATCAGTGATTGATTTGTTTCAAGCGATCGAGTGTTTAATGAATTTTGAAGAATTGATGAAAAACTGTTGAAATCGCTGACTAATTAAAGTAATTAATTGAAATAACGTTTGCCTTCAATTTATTGCTCGCTCACTGTTTCACAGCTCGAATCCGGTCTGCGGTGACCGCAATAAAAAACTTCAGATCCTTCAAAGTTCATAAATAATTAAACATTTAATTACATGTGATATCCATTTGTTGGGCGACTTATTGGGCGGTAATCACTATTATTATTACAATTAGTTTTGAAGATGTTATTAGTTCTGGTAATTAGTCGATCGATTCGGGCATAAGTTGGGGTCAATTCAGTTCATGAACTCAGTTAAGGAGTGTTTTGCGCCAAACGAACAGATCATTTCAAAAACGTGATTATTAGTCACTCCGAGGCGTGTTTTGAATAGTGTTTGGGATTTGCAATGCGAAGTGCGATCACCGATCAGATCCGGTCACTAATCCGTACGCCATATGACAGGCTCTGCCTCTCAAACTGAGCCGACACTTGTCCCGATGGGATGTGAACTTCAGATAAGATTTATGTATTTTTGTAACAAATATGCGATTGTTTGCCAGCAATCAATATTTCCGGTTAAACGCCTTGGTTTGTGATAAGTCGGCGAAAATTCCTGAAATATAACTTTTTAATAAATGCAAGCTTTGAGTGGTAGTCGTTGGCGCACTGAACAGACCGACCGCGACCATCGCCGGCCCACCACTGGCTCGAGGTCGTGAAGAAATGAATCGGTGATCCCATTGTAGGAAATATAATCTCACATTCATTAGCCTCTTATGATCGGGCAATAAATCAGAATGTGATGCATACAAATAGCAATATCGCCAAAAGGGTTGCCATCAATGAAAATATTTTAGAAAAAAATATTTCATTCATATATTCATTGGCTTTTGCCGACTGACAACACTTCAAAAGCGGCTTAATCTTTGAGTTTTTTTTCAATGCATTCACAAATTTTGCGAAAGACCCGGATATCAGACCTCAAATGAAACGCAAAACCCAATTCTCAAACAAAACTCAAAACTATTTTTGTACAATAATTCGTTTTATATCTCAATATTTGTTTACAATTATCTTTTATAATCAATTAATTTAATTAATTCTTCATATATTAAACAAATTTACAGATTTTAAGTAAAATTGTTTTTCATTTTTCACTTTTAGTTCGTTTAAAAACTCAAAAAACAATTTGATTCAATAGTCCTAAACGTATGCAACGAATCGATGAATTGATGAGATGTCAGATGAAGTGATCGGAAGTTCAGAGTTCGGTAATAATTGTGAAAATTTGTTGTGAACTACAGTTGAAGTCGTTTTGTTTGATAATTAAGTTAATTGTTCGCAATGTTTGTCACACTTTGTATTCGGGATACTTTTTTCTGGACTTCTTTTTGGCCTTTTTCTGGTCTTTGCTCTTGTCTTTGACGTGAGTGCCTGGTGCCTGTCTATCACCAGACTCGAGGCAGGGAAGGTTGAGCTCTTGCGAGACCAGGGTTACCGTAAATCGTGATATTGTTGTTGAACTCTTTCGATCCAATGTCGAGGGAGAGTGCAGTAGTTGTTTGCTGTCTGCAGCTGAGGAGGCAGTGGTTGGTTCCGCATCTGCAGCTGCAGACGTCGAAGGTATTGGATCTGATGGACCGGCAGTTGTTGTGGTAATTGCTGTGGCAGTAGTTGTGCCGGCAATGACTGTCTGGTCTGTGAAAGATGTCGGAAGCACTGCATATGTGGTAAACACTTGATTAGAATTGAGACCATTGAATGACTCGGAGCTTAATTTCGTTTGTATTAAGTCAGTGTTCAAGACATTCAATTTTCCGCTAACTGTAAAATCACAGGACAGGCTTACGGGAAGGGCCTCTTCGCTGGCACTGCGCACCATCGGCCCGCCGCCCATCCCGTGGCCGTAGAACGCGTCACCGCTCACGTCAGTGTCCAAATTACTGTCGTCTTCGCGATTATTATCATGAACTGTCGATGTCGTGGTCGACGTTGTCGTTGACGGTGACGGCGGCTGCAAATCGATTATTTTTTGTGTGTACGGACACAGTTTGGATGTATTGAGAGGAATGGCACTCCTGAGTGGACATAAGCATCGCATTCAGTATTTACAACAATTAGTCTAACAATCATTTGATGGACAGAACCTCGAGGCCGCTGATTGTTGTGGCGGAGGCGGCGGCGGAGGAATCCCAATGTGACGCTCGGACTGGCGGTGACGGCCCAACAGATAAGCCAAGTCCTGCTCTACTAATTGCGATTCGAGGGCACTCAGAGCTGCAGCCGAGGTGTACGGGTGGTGTGCGGTCGGTAAATGGCCTCGACTACCACTACTGCTGTACAGATGTCTGTCAGACTCGGGTTCACTTAGTCGTATGTCCTCTGAACCGGACGGGGATTGGAAACCAGACGATTGGATCTGCTGTTTCTCCAGTTGCCGTAACAAGTCTTCCAAGTTCCTGATGCGAATCGGGCCGACGGGAGGCACAGAGCCATCGTCTGAACTGAGCTGAGAGTCTTTGCCGTGAAGTGAACCTGAAGTCAATAGAAAT
>JAUJYQ010000050.1:0-12836 GCA_033995645.1 Hemileius initialis | reverse complement strand
GAAAATCGATTCAAAACAGTCTTTACATCCCAACTGTCGTCTCATTCAGATCTCTCATCACTTTATGATTAATTGCATTATTTTATACTTTGATTAGACTTTAATTTCATTATTTTTATCCTAAATTTAAATACAGTTATTATATAAAAATCATCTCAAATATGATTCTGCATCACAACCACGATTGAGAACTTTGTGATTAGAAAAGGTAAAACGTTTATCTTTTAAATATTTTAAACGTCACGTATTTTACATCAAAACATCAAACAAAACGGACAAATAGTTGTTTATCATCAATGATTCATCAATTGAGACAATTGTCGCTCAAGACATTTGATTGTAAGGACACAACTCAGAGATTGCACAGTCCTCGTACTGACAGGTGAACAGAACGTCTCTAAACTTGTCGATCAAAGCCAAGATGTGTCCGCGCCTTACGTTCTCGTAGTACATTATGTCCTCCAAATGATGTCTGCCATTGAAATACGGGCACAGTTTGACGAAAAGTGTCAAATCTTCGAGTGATTTGGAGGCCGACACTCGTAGAATGGACTCAATCTCAGTCTGCGAGAGACCAATGTCTTTAAGCATTGCACTTCCAGTCTCTTCAATAAAAGATGAAGAGAATTTGGGTGATGGCATATCATCGTCTGAAGTGCTCGAAGGCTGAAGATTAACTGCATTGGCCGGACTGGTGGCCAAAGAGTCTTCACTCGGGTAAGAGCCGTCGGCACTGAATTCGTTGACTGATATATCGAATTCAGTCAGTGTTAAAGAGCTTTGCGGTCGCTCTGACTGTGACTGAGATATGCGTTGAGTTAAATAAGGCGACGATTGAGACAATGGCACCAAATAGACGTAAGTGTGCAGCTGTTGCAGCAGTCGGTGCTGAAGCATCCACACAACCACTTGGATCTGATTGACATGCAGTGAGTTCGGGCCCATCAGCAGTGCCATTAAGTACATACCTGTTTGTCCCGTTGGTATGCGTTGTCCATCGGATGCATCAGTTGACTCAATGACATACTCAGCGAGAATTTGGACAAATACTTGAGAAGAGAGTCATTTCCGGCAAATTTTTCGTCAAACTTCTCGACTAATGGCGAGTCGACGTTTGTGGGCGCCAACGGGTGTATGATATAAACATTCTGCTCACACAATGGGTAAATAATAGTTGCTTTGGCCCAATAGACCAGTTGTGCGACCACATTAAACACTTGCGAGAGAGTGAGGTCAGAGTCGGCCGACAGTTCCATTAAGTTCTTGTTAGGTTTAGCCTCTTTTATTATGCGAATAAAAGCGGGCGACGCATCCTGTGGTAGCGAATCCAGTAGATCTTGAGGTTGGACCAGAAGCAGAATGGCATGATATGGACGTAAGGCTTGCAGACAGTTGTTTATGTTCTGAGGTGTGATCGACGGAACTTTTGCATGAGTTTTGAGCGAAAGTCTGTGCACTTTTTGTGGCAAACAAAAACTAATTTCGATCCAACGGTTCAGTCGAGTTCGAACCAAACCAGTGGCCGACAAACTCTCGTAAACCCTTTTTAGATCTTTGGCCAACTTGCTCTTGCCCAAGATCAACTTATAAGGAGATTCCATACTGTCCTCAGGCATGGCCGACACCTCGTCATGAAGAGCGACCATAAGCTTGGTCTCCGCGTTGAGAAACCCGCAGCGATTCTCTTCGTAGTGCAAACCGATTGCTATCTTTTGGCTCAACTCATGATAACAGTCGACGATGTCGTGACTGGCGTTGGCTTTCAGGGCAAAGACAACGTTGAAGATTAACAGATCTTTTTGTCCGCGCGTTAGAAGCATCGGATGTCCGACAAAACGGATGTCATTTATTTTGAGTTCAAACTTCTGACCACAAAGTTTCGGATTAACTGCGAATAGATTTGAAAACGAATTATCTGTAATTCCGATCACTCTAGCGATGGTCGCATTGGTCGATACGTTGGCCACTTGTGCTGATATCGAAGATGTTAGGTCTGAATAGGAGGGCATTTGAGACGTCTTTCCAGTGCTCTTATCCAAAGAGTTGTTGTCATCCTTATTGAAAGTGTCTTCAGTGATGATAATCGCGTATTTGTTCTGCTTATTGGCCACCGATTCCTGTTCTTCATCAATACTGTACGGGTATCGGAACAAAAGTTTCTCCGCCTCTTTACTGTCCGACTTGACCAGAAACACGCCCAGCGGTAGAGTCTCGTCATCTTTGGCCGAACTCATTGTCCGAATCGAGGTCTGGACTGAGACTCAGATCTGAACAATCAATGATCGGATTGTCTTCATTGGACTTCAGTGTAAACACAGTTTGTGTTAAATCCCTATCGCGTTGTCATAGACACCAATGCTTTGCCCAATCAGACCAAACAATATTAGCGCTGTTTTTGAGGGATTTTACGATTGATTTTTGAAAGTTTTATTGCAATTAATGAGTAATCAACGAAACAAATGCTATAATTAACAAGAAAATGCTTTTGTTATATAACTTATATTATACCCGAGTAAAAAAAATATACTAAAATATTGTAAAATATAAAGTCTTAGTCTTGATTAGTAGTGAAATCAATTGATTGCATAATTAATGGTTATCTAAATGGTTAACTAAAGATCACAAATTAGTCACAACTCTATCAGTAGTGGTGCCGTCGACAGGCGAACAATGCATTTGAATGTACTTCAGAACTGTCAGCAGCGATGAAAGACAATAGCCTTCTTCGCCCAACAGATACTTCTGGTCAACCAATTGCTCGATTGCATAGCATTCGGATATCAGTTGTACTAAACCAGACTTCACTACAACCTTACATAAGGCAGGAATGAGGTCATCGGCAGACACTTCGGCCGAGTCTTCGCCGTCTGACTTGAACTTTGAACACAAATCTTGTACTAAACGAACTAAAGACTTGAGTTTCTCGAAGGGAGAATGCAGTTCAACAATAGTTTTAAGCGATGCGATCATCTCATCGATCACTTTGTCTTCCAAAATATCGTTCAATTCATTAGACAAATCACTGCTTTTTACGAATTCATTGATCCCTTCTCTGACTTCTCTTTCATGTTTGTAGAACACAATTCGAGACAAATACTTGAAAGACGACCAAATCGGAGGATAAAAATAATGCGAAATAATTATATGAACCAAATAGTGCTGTTCTCTGAAGAGGTCATAGTTGGACGGCTTGTAATACATCTGATTGTCAAACATCACCAAAGTTAGCATCAAAGTTATGGTTTCGTGAGATAACGTTATATCGGTAGCGATGTTATTGAAGTGTCGGATCAACGCTTCTGACTCGTCATCAGTGATCACTACATCCAACTGTTCGTTCATTTCAATACTGTTCAATGATTGCAGCGATGAAGAGCATTGACTATCACTTTCACAACCAATCGGATCGATGGATCGCCTTCTTATGTATTTCCTCAGTAATGGATTGATTACTCGAGTGATTTGTGTCTGAAATTTGTCGATCCATTGCGTCAGAGGATGTTCTCGACATTTGAGGATTCGAATTATGATTTGAGTTATCACTGACTTGTCTGGAGTCAGACTAAGGCATCGGAATTCTTGGCTGAGATCAACATTCTTTGACTCAAATTCGAGAATCTGTGCGTAAAGTTGTTGTTGGCTTTGATTGTCGACAATCATCGACTCGTTGTCCAGGTTTAGGACGTTTTGCTGATGAACCAACTTTTTTGCCGCCAATTCTAATGACTTTCTCTGCTCTAAATGCAGCGAATGATACAATTCTTTGTCTTTGTTTTTGGCCAATTCGATGTTTTCGGCGATTCTTCGCTGAAGTTCTAATTTTAGTGAAGCTCTTTTGAACGGATCGGCAGTTCTTTGCAATCGGGTTTCAAAGACTCGGTGTAAGCATGCGTTGTCTTTGAGTGCTTTTTGGAAATGTGTTGACGACTTCGGAGTGATTCCAATGTTAGTGCTTATCATTTGATAATTGTCTGCAGTTGAGGACAAATCGCCGATCGATTGTTCGCTCAGTTTGGAGGCCAGACTGCGGTCACATTCATCAGTATTGTTGTTATTGGTGGCCGAATAACGAGTGATGTCTACCAGTCTTTCGATGCAATTGCTAAGAGTGTTGACACCACTGATCAGTTTGGGATCGATAGCGTCCGTACCGATAGTGTCCAACCTGTCGACCGCCTCGGCCTTCAGGTATTGGGTCAGAGCGTTAATGCCATCCAAATAGAGGACAAACGCATTGCCGTAATCTGACTGACAGTCCGACTGTTGCGCCCTAACTATCAGCGAATAGAACTCGCTTTTGGCCGAAGAAGTCATCGCTTGTGATGGCCTTCACTTGTCTGGTGTAGAAGACATGGTTCCAATTGTTCCAATTAGTTGGTGCACACTTCGAGACCTTACCATTTCGTTCATTCATAAACAATAGTAATAAAAAGGGGTTTCATTGAGAACTGTCTTCAATGCAAACCTTTGGGTGAATGAAAGCGTCGTTTTTGAGTGCGATTGCGAGTCACGTGACCTGAGGTCGGCTCAGACTCACTGCAAATGTTATGTAAATATCGATAAATATTTCCATCACTTCTCGTCTTATCTCTCGACTGGCCATCAATTTCGGACCAAATTATTCTTCAAATTCATCAAAGGATTCGTTCACTACTACAGCGACCAACGATTGCTTCAAATGTAAGTCCAATCAGCCATCGATTGCAGCGATGAGTTGTGATCTGATTAGCGACAACTTTCACATTTGAGTTGAGAAACGCCCACAAAATTAAACAATTTGTTGATTTCTTCCAGAGATAACTGTTTTCTGGCTTAAAGTGTCGGCGATGTCAGGACTCGAGTATTGGTTGATATCAGCGCCGGGAGAGAAGACATGTCAGCAGACATGGGAATCGCTGAACGCGACCACAAGCCGTCAGTCAGATCTTTGCAAGAACTTCAAGTTCCACATTCCAGACCTCAAAGTTGGAACTTTAGATCAATTGGTCGGACTGTCTGATGACCTCAACAAACTGGATACTTATGTGGAACAGGTCTGCCGCAAATTGGCCGCCTCTGTGGCAGACACTTTGGATGCCAAAGACAAGACTCCGCAGACGATCGGTGAACATCTTCAGGCCAATGGACAGGATTTGGCACAATATGTGACCAAATTTCAATGGGATTTAGCAAAATATCCTATTAAACAATCACTGAAGTCATTACAGGAAATCATTAACAAACAAATCGGACAAATCGATACCGATATGAAGGCCAAGACAACCACTTATAACAACTTAAGAGGAAATCTTCAGTCTCTGGAACGCAAACAAACCGGTTCTCTGTTGGTCCGCAATCTAAGCGAATTAGTCAAACGGGAGAACTTTGTGTTGGGCTCGGAATACTTGACCACTTTGCTGGTCGTCGTTTCGAAGGCCTACTACAAGGACTGGAACCTAAAGTACGAGAAGTTGACGGATATGATTGTCCCGCGCAGTTCGCACCTGATCTTCGAGGACCACGACCACGGACTCTTCACAGTCACACTCTTCAACAAAGTTGTTGATGAGTTCAAAGCACACGCGCGAGAAAACAAGTTTGTGGTTCGCGAATTCCAATACAACGAGGAGGACATCGCCGCCGGAAAGAACGAGATCGCGAAGTTGGAGACAGATATGAAACGCCAGTACCAGATATTGTTGCGATGGCTGAAAGTGAACTTCAGTGAGGCCTTCATCGCTTGGATTCACGTCAAAGCGCTTCGACTGTTTGTCGAGTCGGTCCTCCGATATGGACTTCCCGTCAACTTTCTATCGGTATTAATACATCCCAACAAACGAATGCACCGCAAACTGCGAGACGTATTGAACACACTGTACGCCCATTTGGACACTTCCATATCGCAGGGACCCATCGACGACATTCCGGGCCTCAATCTGGGCACTCAAGAGTACTATCCATATGTGTATTTCAAACTAAACATCGATATGTTTGGCAATTAATCGATAAATGGGTTCGTCTTTTGTCCTTACTATACATCAATCGAATGTTTAGCAATGGTTTAGCTGTTATTACAATTTAATCTTGGATTTCAAATCACAAAACATATATAGGAAAACAATTTTAGCTGAGATTGAGTTAAAATTCTCTGTATTTAATCGAGAAACAAACAGTTTTAAAGTTTACTATAGTCTAAATAAATATTATGAAAATGTTGTAAAATATTTTTATTCAGATTTTAATTTTTAAGAAAAACTTTTGTCAATTAAGTTATTGTTTGAAAGATTAACGAATTTGACGATAAATTGTTTAATGTTTGCGTTTATTATGACTTGAGTTTAATGACAGTTATATTAAATGCAAAATCCATTTCATTGATTAATTAAATGAACTTTACTTTTAGCCAAAGATTGGAATCGACTTCAAATCGATTTCGTTTATCAAAAACTATCGGAAACTTATGTCTAATATAGACGACAATAATTGTTGAATATGTTGAGAAACAATGACTCCTTGAGTGGCTCTGAGGCTCTGGAATCCACTGTAGACTCGTTAACCTTGTTATACAAATGTCTATTATATTTCGGAAGAATTTCTCACTAAACTGTTGTCAAATGACGAGAAACTGTTTCGACGATTGAAACTGAATTTATAGTTATATTTGAAAACAGAAGCGATGAGAGCGACGAACAGTATTACCGTCAGAACGATGTTAGTGTTGGCCAAAGTCCGCAAAGAACTCAATTCATTGTTGAGTTGGATCTGCTCTAAACTCTGTTCGCTTTGTTCTAATTGCATGTTAATTGTGTCGGCGATAGAGATGTCAGAATCGCGTTGACTGTCGTTTCTGGTCAGATACTTCTGGCACATCAGTAGATAGGTTGTGGTGCAGCCAACGTCGAACCACTTGCCTCTGGCCGTTGAGGCAGAGCTCATCACAACGCAGTAGTTCTTCGACTGCCAGTTGTTGGGCTCGTTAGGGCCCCAATTGGTGTAATTGAGAGCACTTCTGTCGAACCAGACGAACGAGTCGTTGTTGACCCGAATCAGACCGATCCAAATGGAGTACTTGGCATGGTACTGGTCGAACACCATCGACGACACGAAATCGAACTCCTCCTGAGAGTGGATCGTGACCAGAGTGGCCTCATAGACGTACTGGCAAATAGTCATCGCGTCGTGTAAGTTGGCTCCGGCCAAGTCGTTGTGGTATTTGAAGCACTTGTCGCCCAACTGATGCCATCCGTCCTCACATTGCTCTCCGACCGCACCGATTGTCGATTCGACTGCATATCAAAAGTTGAATCCAATCGCAATACAGAGTCAAACACTTACCGAAACAAATAGCTATCAAAAGAGCGATTCTTTTCATTTTGTGCTTTGTTTGCAATCCAATTGCAATCAAGTTATTGATCCGAAGCCGAGACCCACTCTGTCTGCCCTTCTTTAGAGCCTTCGCTCAAATTCATTGTTTTCTTATCACAAATTCAAGCGATTGGAGAGAAAGAAAGGAAATATATGTAGGATCTAATAATACTGCTAATGAAGTCATATCTTTTCGATCGACACTTTTGTTAGTTTTTGTCCTCAACTGATCGCAAGTCTTCTAACAGTTCTCGTGCTGTGAGTCAGGAAGTGGTGACATATGCCATGCGATCGACATATGACTGACTTTTTGTTTCGGAATCAGTAGACTCGACACTGATTTGCATACCATGGTACAAGTGATATCATTATATGACCACTTCTGCCACTCGCCCACCACTTGCCCTATCATTTGCATCTATGCACGCACTGAACGAAAGGCATATCTCTCGCGCCTTTCTATTCTTGATTTTGAATGAATATTCTGTAAAACATATACCGATTTCATTGCATTAACAATTCTTGTAACCGATCTGCTCTTGGGAATTGTTATCTTCTATAATGGTCTCAAACATAGATCACTTGTTTCTAATCTTGGTGTGTGTGCCGCCGATCATTGGTCAGAGTTCGTCAACAATAGCAACGACAGTAACTCCAAAGTTAAAGACCAGTAAAGAAATCTTTCACCTGTTCTTCACTCTTCATCTCTGTCTATGGCTGTTGTTTCTTGTGATGGCTGGATATTGGATCTACCGATCGATTCCAAACAACTATTTTCTGAAATCTTTATTAGTGAACGATCGGAACCAACAGATATCACATACCTTTACCTTCACTATAATCGCTTGCGAGCCGTCAATCGGTTACGACTACGACAACACTTCCATTAGAATAGACTTATGCGACAGAAACGACGGATTGATTGCATCCCTTCTGATGAGACCGCTCTGGGCTTTCAATTCGATTCAGACAAAGAACGACTCGAGCGCTGTCTTCTCGGCCAACACACCCAAAGCGAGTCCGACTTCGGATGTAACTCACCCGGAGACCAATAACCTGTCCCGTCAGGTGCCACTAATCGGTGTTTACAAGTTGGTCACCGACCAGAACATTAACAAAGTATCGACAATAGTGATGGCACACGACTGCCCACATCCCAACTCAACGATTCTGGTCCGATGTCTGGAGATATCGAACATAACTTCCTTGGTCTGTCACACTTATCCACTGAACGCTTATATCCCAAACTTGTCGGAACCGTTGACTTTCTCTTTCGGCACTTCCAACAAAAGCCAATTCGAATTCGATAGCTCTCACGATATGCCCCGAAGACTGAGATATCTGGCGAACAGTCCGTTAGATCTGATAGAAAGAGCAGTGTTTTGGTTGGTTTGTCTTAATCTCATAATTCTGTGCAGTCTTTTGTGGAGTCAGTCCTATGAATACGAATCGGACGAATGGCTGATGTGGTATAAGGCAGTCCTTCTGTCCATCATTTTGGGTTCTCTCGTGTCAGTCATTCATCTCTTGATTACTGTTCCTTATCGTCTGTACAAAGAATACTATGTCTTTCATTCGACACTCGCTGTGATTGCACTGAAATACGTCTTTTTAACAATCGGTGAGTCTATAACTTGTCTTTACTATCACTCTTATGTTTGTCGAAGTTCTTCTGATGTCAGCCATTCTGTCGATGGCGAGTCTGGCCATAGCCCACGACTCGATGAAATTGACCACATTCTTTCGGTGGTATAGAATTACATTTCTGACATCAATTGTCTTCATCTGTGTCTCGACTGTCCTCACTCTGATCGGCACTTTAGTTCACATTAGACCCAAACCTCGAAACGAAAACTCCTTCGATATGTGGACACTTGAAGTGCCGAAAATGGGTGACAAACAGACCAAATATGATATGATTGAACTCGATTGCGGACTCATTGAGATCACAAACCTGGAGAATCTGTCCATTTTTGGTTCGGTATGGCTTCGTTCGGCTCTTCACCGCCACAGCGAACTCGACAGAGCAATACTTTGCGACATCTATGACGTTATGTTTTTACCCAACGGACAGGTCGTCACTAATTTGGGTCAGTTGTCGGCCAATTGTCAGTTGAATGTAATGTCTGTTTCGATATCTTTAGCCGAAAATGCGGTCAAAATCTTTGGCGAAGAGAACATCGCAGAGAAGAGTAGAGGAAAGGCTTACGCGACACGACTTATACAACAGAAGGGAATGGCTGTCAGTGTCTCGCAATACGGCCGCAAACGGAACGGACAGAAGAATCTTGAACTGAAGAAAAAGCCCAGTAATGACAATGAATTCCTTCTCGATTTTAACGAACCAAAGAATGTCTAGACTTCAGTCAATATTGTTATTTATCTAAAAATATTAAATAATTTATAAAATTAAAACTAAATACAAAAATATTGCTTCGATTAAAAAAAAAGTTTTGGTTAATTGTGTTAAATGATTGCATAATTGTTACAAATGAACGAAATCGTCATTCGTCTCAGAATTATTGAGCGATTGAATGCGGGAAATGATTACTTCGATTGACTTCATGAGAGACGAGTTTTCACTAATCAGTTCGTCACTTGCGGTCACTGAAGATGTCGTTTGATTAGAGTTGGCGTCACTTTTGGGTTCAGTTTGGACACCGATGTAAGTCCACAAATCGTTTTGAACCTTATTCTGCAATGAAGTGAGTTTTGCAATCGACTGATCAATAGTTTTGGTAATCAATTGCAAATCCTTTTCGTGTAATTCGATTTGAATTAAAATTTCAATCAGTTTTCGTATATAAGAGTAAATGTTTTTCATTAGTTTCTCTTCCAATTGGAAGCAATCGCAGAGAAGTTTAACCATAACTGTGTTATCGCTTTTCTTACTTCTCTCCTCTTTCGGTCGTTTCCTCAACTGATCGAAAGCCGATAAAATCTCGTTATATATCGAAGAAATTGATTCGTCGATTGGTTTAGATTTGATGAACGCATTGAACGTCTGATTCTTCTGAGCGTCAATTACTCTGTTGACGATTGAATGCGATTTCGCGAACAAATTGGAAATGGTTTCAGACATTGCGTACACTTCTCTCAACTCAATCAATGCCTCTTTAGAGGAGCGCAACAGTTGTGGCGGAACTTTCCGACACTTCTCACAGTTCTCCAAATTGATCTTGATCGAGTTCTTGAAAAACTGGGCGATAGCCAGCAGTTTGTTGAACTCGACATTCACGTTCGAAGTGGTCTTTTGCATCACATTCTGTGCGCTCAGACATGTCATCAGAAAGTTTTTGAATCCTTCGTGAAGTGTTCGGTACTTTTTGATGGCTTGTTGTGAGACCCAAATCGAGTGCCGCCACGCGTTCTTCTGGTCCTCGTAAGCCATCGCTTGCGTCGGATTCAACATAATTTCTTCGACCGAAGGCGGGATAACACACGCCGAGTACGAGTTGTATTCCGAGACTTTCGATTTGTCAAACAACAAGATAACGATTGGCTCGAATTCTTTGTTTTGTTCCGAGTTATACCAACTCTCGATTATTTGTTCGCCAATGTTTTCTTGCGGTATAAGTCCTTTCGGAAGAATTAAGTATTGATTGTTGCTGTTGATCGATGTGTTCGAGTGAATTAGCAGCTGTAGGTCTAATAGTTTGGTGTCTTTTGTTATTTCGTATGAATAGCTCTCAAGAGTGTTGATGACAAACACCTCAACCATGAATTTGTTCAGAATACTGGTCAACCTCTGGAATGCAAACTTTCCGCCTCTGTTCTTTGCATCCCATTCCAAGACCATCTGTTAATTAGATAATAGATAGATATGTAAGATAAGTCTCTACATTGAAGAACTCATGGACTAACCCGAAGATAATCTTCTAAATTGAATTTAAGTGAATTACAGATTTGGTTGTATTGCGATATTTCCCTCGAAAATGAGACTTTTCCTTCGCTGTCAATGTTGGCACATATATCTGAAGATGACTTTCGGGCCACAATCGGTATCCACTGAGCGGGAGAATAGTTGGGAAGGAATGGTCGCCGACCGACAATTATCTCATGAGTCAAGAGACCAAAACTCCAATTGTCGACAGCACTTGAATACTGTTTCTCCAGAAATAGTTCGGGCGCTAAATATTGAAGGGTTCCCACGAAAGAAGAGGCCAGACTTGACTGATCCAACTCTTTGGCGTATCCCAAGTCAATCAGCTTATAAAGGATTGAGCCATCATTTTGGGGTTGAAGAACCACATTCTCGGGCTTCAAATCGCGATGAATAATACGGTTTGAGTGTAAATACTCGACTGCCGAAGACACCTGACGCAGGATTTGACGCACTTCCACTTCTTTGAGACCACAGGAGTTGTCGGGTTTGTTCAGTACTCTCCTGAGGTCACCACCGCTACAATACTCCATCGCAAGGATTGGTAGATCTGTCCGATGATTGTCGAGCACTGCGGGGACGTCGACAGCTTTGACCACATTAGGACAGTCCAGTTTGCGCATTATCACCACCTCTTGCTTCCATCGATCTCTATCACAACAAGTCAGGTATGTCAGAACAACTTGTGGTCAATCAGATTGGATCAAAGTATGCAATACTTATGCTTCTGAGTCATGCCAGGACTCGAATCACTCCATCGGCACTGTTTCAGAGCTATTCTCTGATTGGTGTCCAAATTGATCCAAAGACTAACGACACCAAAGCCTCCCGAACCCAATATCTGTTCCCTCTTCCACTTGTCGATCACCACTTCTGAGTCAGCCATTTGTTGTCACTTCTAAACCAATGTCAATGAGAATCAGCAAAAAAAAGTTGAAAACTGGTCCAAACATTACTTACAAATGAGTTGAGTTTAACCATAAAAGAGATAATCAGATGAAGAGTGAAAACAACGATGACTTCAATCGATAATTCATATTAAAGTTGATCACAAAATGAGTGAAACACTAATCAAATCAAATCAATTGTCAACTTATTTCCCAACGAAAGGCAAACGTAAATAAACAGAAATTGATTTTTCGTCAAATGAGTCAACAAATGAGAGATTTCTTGACTTCAACGCAATGTTTGACTAAAACCTGATCTCAGACTCGACTGCTGTCCCAAAGGAGGGGTTTGTCCGAGCATTGCATTAATTGCTGTCATTAAAAGGGAAAAATCGATTCAATTATAAGTGTTTTCCATTAACGATAAGATTAGACAATAAATGATATTAGCGCTGAAACAATCGTCGATTAATTATCTCTACAATAGGTTTAACACATAATCGTTGTGCCGATTGTGGCCTCACTTCAGGTGAAGTTTGATCACTGATTAGCCACACTTTTTTTTATCGTTTGTGCTCTTAAGCTCATAATCTTGCAAATCGTGGTCAGTAGGGTTGTAAAATTTCACCTTCCAAAATTTTAAATGTGAAATTTCACTGAAATTTCAGTGAATAGCACTGAAAAGCACTGAAATATTGCAAAATCTCAAGAAATAATTTGTA
>JAUJYQ010000049.1:0-13005 GCA_033995645.1 Hemileius initialis | reverse complement strand
AATGATCTGGATATCCGGTAAACACATCAATACTTGATGTACTCAGCTTGATACAATTTAAACCAGTATGATCGATTTGATGGACTTGATGAATCAATAAAAGACACAATGTTCCATCAGTTTGAAAGTGATGCTATTGTTGCAGATGAGCAAGCTAACAGTGACCAAGGGCCAATATGCCAGTCCTGAATGGCACTCCTCCTCCCTCTGACTAATCGATCGCAATCGACGACTAAAAAGAGCATTAATATTGTGTTTAGTTTTTCTTTTGGGGGCAAAACACGGCTAACCGTTCAGTGCTTTTAGCCACTGGTATATCGTTTGCAGAGAACGGTTGTATTAGACACTAATACTACTACTACTCTGATATTCACTTGCAATTTCTTCTCTCATTTCTAGCCTTTTATTTTAGTGTTTAGTGTCGACACTCACTCCATATATGCCGAACCATCGCTCACCACAACCAGTGCTGTGCGATCGGCGTATGTGTCGACTGACACTCAGACCGTACTCTATGTTCGCAATTACCGAATCCCTTAAAAATAATCATTCAAATGATAAACAAATGGCATATCAATTGATGTCTAACTCTGATCTCGTCATTACACCTGATATGTGTTCCAGTCGTAGTCCAATTCCAAGTCTGAGTCTGAGCCCGATTGTCGGCCCTCGACTCACAGCTATTGAATTATTGAGTGAAGAGTTGGCCGAATATTATCTCATTTCTTCAGACGACTGGTGAGTACCGTTTAAATTGACAATTGAACGCCACTAAGACGGCAATTGGAAGTGAGGATCAGCTCAATGTCTGGCTGCCTGTCCTCGTTCACCACCTCCTACTTATCGACTAAAAAATAGCAGCAAAAAGTGAAAAATGCTTTTGTAAAATAGCTGTCGTCAGAGTCTAGAGTCGAGTGGCTGTGCGGCAAAGGCTGGTCTCCGACAGCCAATCGTCGCTCAGACCACTGATGCAGATAATATGGTGCACAATGTGCAAGCCAATTTTTAACAAAAGTATAAATTGCTTGGCTGTGGATATGCCGGCTCTACGGCTCTCCAATTATTTGATTGGTTTTCATTTGATTTGAAGTCAAACAATAGCCACACTTCCTCTGGCAATGCTCGAGCACTGACACAGGTTCTCCTGCTCTTAAAATAAGGCTTTTAAGGAATTTGTAGTTATAATGAAAAAGAAATATAAAGGCCAGCGTCAGTCCTCAGTCCGGAGTTTGCTCTGTCGGGTGCGGCCCTCGACTCTATGTCTGGCCTTAAAAGTGCAAAATTCAATATCAATTTTGAGATGCATTTTCAATATCGTAGCCAATGCTGAGTAGAAAACAGCACTTCTCTGCCCTTCCGATCAATACTTTTCATCCATGTTTGCCACCGAAGAGCGTCACTCGTCTGTCGCTATCTTTGCGATTAATCGATATTGTTGTTCACTGTCGATTACCTATCAAAATTTTGCAGACCCACCCACTGTCTCCCCTTTGCTGTCGTAAAATTGGCAATTAATTAGGATAATTGTTAATTTATGATTGGGCCAGGTTAATGTATCAAGATTAATTGGCTGTGCGTTTCTCTATTAGACTGCGGGCCCAACAGTAGAGACTATCATTAAATTTTAGTTATAATTCTAATTTCATATTCATTTAGAGTATGAAAAATCCTAATGGCTTTCCATCTAATATTTAATTGTCATTGCTAAATGAGCCCGTTTAAATTACTCAATCATTACCGGCCAGAGTTGTATTCCCAGGTGAATCTCACAAAAGATTGTCAATTTAGATTATCGATAGTTTTAACAATAATTTCGAGCAATCGGCTAATGTGTGGCCAACAGATCGATAAATCGATGCCAACAATTGTCTCAAGAAATCCAGTACTGAGTGTCCAGTAGTGACCGCGCGGTGGAGTCACCCGACCCTTGTCTGGCCCAGTGCTGTCCCTCTCCCTGTCCTCGTCAACCGTGCGATATATTGTGGTTTTCCCGTCACATTCACACTTACTATGGATTCCCTGATCTAATGCCAATTGACAATCAATCACTGGTCAGACAGTCATCGAGATAAAAGTGAAATGTCACTTGGTCAGATTCAATTACATTGTTCATTGTTTACAAGTTAACTGTCTGTTTGGTCAAGCCATACAACAAACTTGGGATTTTTTAAATCAATTTATCTTAGGTTAAGCATGCATAAACCTTTTCCCCCAAGAAAAAATGAATTTTATTGTGCATTTTATCACTCTTATCAAGATTAAATTTCATGCTAAATGAAAGTTTCTAAATATCAGTACATTATGTTTGCCATTAAATCCTTTCGCATTGCGAGTTTTAACTAGATGAAAAATTGATAAGCATAATTTTTATCAAATAAAAATTATCTCACTCATCTAACATACCAGGTACTCGCACTAATATACACTAATTATGCCATAACTTATTCACTTCGATAAATTTAATCAGATTGAAATTGTGGATGTAGCCATTAGTAAATGTCTCAATTGGAGCATTAAATGGTATAATATCTGGTAAGGATTGGTCCGAATCGACTGAGCATGGCCAAATGAAATATTTAATAATTGGATATTAGATTGAATTGTTGTGAACAGCAATTTAAACAATAGTTGTCTCTCCAGTCGTTGTTGTTATCGATGCGTTCAGTTATTGGCAAAACACACGACTGGAGTTGTAGTGACTCAATGGATGTGCTTTAGAAAGGGGGATGAAATGGGAGAGAGAATGGGAGAGTGAACGGGTGAGACTGAGAGAGGTGTTGGGAGAGACTGACTGACGAGATAGATCTGACAAAGCCTTACACAACAGAACACACACTACAGTGCACTACACATGTGTGCGCACACATATTGGGCGCTGTACTGCCGGCTCGGCCTCTGCCCCCCACAGCCCACCCCCACTTCTATTTGCAACTAATGCTAACTTTACAGAGCACTGCACTACCGCTATGTCTGAGTCGAATATATTTCTATTTTGGAGAAATAAAAATCGATTTTCAACTTATTTTATTCGCTGTTGTGTTAAACCTAAAGGAAAATTGAAGTATAGTTTCAGCGGAGAAATAAAATGAGAGTTAGAGCTGAAGAATACACAGAATAGAGTGTTGTGCTCGGGCTCTGCACTCGCCAGCGCTCCTCTGCTCTCCGGTCTCAGATATAAAATCTATAAAAAGCATTTTGTTTGAAGACTTTCCAACTCTCAACACAACTCTCCACTCGTTCTCCACATTCTCTTTCAAATATATATAATTTCTACCGAATATAAGCTCTTATTTAGAGTCGAGTCAGTCTTCGTGAGAGTGAGCGAAGAATTTTACACAAGTTTTTGCTCGATTCGAGAAACGAGTCTCTAATCGCGATATCGTTGCATCAATTGATGACAACTCGCTCTCAGATCTCTTATCTGATAAGTCAAAGACTTGTTTATCACGTGCGTTACCAACCGGTGCTCAGACACCCAAAGCCAGACAGTTAACTGTTGACGCGCACAGCCATCGGTTATGGTGTCCGTCAGGCAGCGACAGGCCGGCCATCAACAGCCGCCGCACCAGCAGGACTGCCGTCGCCAGCAGCACAGCCCCACTTGCAGTAGCGAAGGCAGCCAAGATGCGTTTCCCAATTCAGGTTTGTTGTGTTGTGTTGTGTGAGATTGAATTGCACCGACCGACAGAAAGACACTACACTTCTGTACCTTTCGCTCTTGTTTTGACGTTTTGTTCGCTTTTGTGCTTATTATAAGTTGTCATAAGTATTATGTTTTCGCACTTTTCCTGTCATTAGTCCACTTATAATGTGTCGGAGTGTCCGGGAGAGAGAGAGAGAGAGAGAGAGAGAGAGAGAGAGAGAGAGAGAGAGAGAGAGAGAGAGAGATTTCATTGATTATAGGTTTGTATAAATGAGAGGAAACTTTAAAATCGAGTGAAATTGCACCAGGTTTGTATTGTGTTTTTGTGAAACATTATGAATCCATTGTTAAGTCAACATAATAGCGATGGCAATCTCGATCCGGTTGGTTAATGGCTGTCGTATAAGATGTGCATGGCTAACTTATGCAAGCTGTGCAGGCGAATAAACTTTTTTTTTGAGATTGTAGCAAGCTGAAAATTCTTTACAGGATTCGATTAGCATTACAATGGCAGTGAAACGTTAGATGTGTTTACATGTATTACAGATATAATGGCAATGCATGTGACAGTTGTTTGGCTCGCATACAGACTTTTGATGGATTTCTGTGTAGGCGTTATGCAAATGCCGGTCACCCAACACAGCACCGGCCAGTCGGTCGGCACCGCTCTCGCGGGGGACTTCAGTTCTGCAGGGCTCACACCGATGGGGGAGATTGTACTTAGCTCATTTTCAAGAGCACATTCGATTTTTAAGTGAACAAGCAATCACTCCAATCTGTTCTAACGCTTTTTAACTATCATTAACGGCACTCAATGTTGAAATACATTTTACTTAGAATTTTAAATAGAAAACTAAATTATTCTAGATAACCAGTATTCATTAAACTATTGGAACCAAGTTCAGTATGCGAATGTGTTGATTTACATATTAAAACAACTAGCAGATTATAATGGAATATATAGTAGAGTTTGAATGAGGGGGTCATTCATTTGATTTTGAAAATATATAGTTTCAAAGCAATAAAAGCCAGACTAAAAATATATGAAATAAATTCGATCCACAGTAGCGAAGGCCACGAGTCGTGAGTTGAAGTAAAGAACTATTTATGGGTCAATCCTATTGTTGTAAAAAGTTGGACAATAGGGTCAGTCGCGTGGGCTCCGTCGCCGAGTGTTGTGTCCTATCCTGTGCTCCACTACTGTCCTCCACTTATTTGTCTCGAACATTGTTTAGTCTTCTGGTACTATTATGGCCGCGAATATTGCATTGAGTTTTGTTGAGGGACAGCAGAAAATTTTGTTTTGTTATGTTCGCTGATTACGCGTCTGAGGTCTGGGCACACCATTCAGACCATATAGATATGGTATGGTTGGCAGCTGTTTGTGTGCCGCAGAGTCCGGCTCCCAAAGAGGAAGGGGGTCCTCACTGGCCAGTATTCAGTTTGAAGCGAGTGCTAACCCCCTTCCCCACTGTGGGGCCACTGCAGCACCTCAGCTGTCCAAAGCTGACCCGACAACTCTCACTCTCTGAGCACATGCTTCACGAAAATTTTATTATTTTTGGGCGATTTCTACTTTGGGTGGGTTTAGGCACTAAGGATTCTTGTGTTGGGTCCGTCGTATGGCTCTCCTCCGCATTGGCCGGTACCTCGAGTGTGAGGTCCAGACTAGCGTTGGTGTAGTCCGACAGTCCATATGCCAGTCTGACACCAGTCCAGTGCTGTCGACGATAATTCATAGTATATATCGAACTACCGATTCATTCACTATTAGTAATACTCATATTCATACTGGTGTGGGAGTAGAGTCTGGATCTGATTCTTACCATTCAATTGAATTTCATAACCGCTCGATCCGAGTGTCGGTTGTGTGCAGAGTGGCGTCGGGTTATAGAACTGTTGGCGAGGTATGTGATAATATAGTCGCGCCTGTCATCCCTGTCCTGCATGTCCTGCCTCGCTGTCCACACCACTGTCCATCTGTGTCCCTATTATTTCCTGTTTATTGTCATTAGACGGTATATACAAACCGCTAATTCCTAAGAATAATAACTATGTAATTCTCGGCGACTAATTCCAAGATTATATAGCTTTTGGCAAACATTTTCGCACAATTTATATCAAAAAATATCTGAATCTTAATTCCATTCAAAAGTATTGCCATAATAATAGTATTTTTGTGTTCACAATTGGAAATATTTTATGTATTTTTTGGATAAATGAGCAGAACGATGTTGCGCCACTTTTATTGAGCTAACTCAGATTTTATTATCAAAATCAGCACTCGATTGGCATTGTTTTGAAACTATGAAATGCTATTCTTGGCTAAGTCTTGGCTAAAGACTATTTTGTATATTTTATTCAAAACGTTTTACTTCATAGTAAAATTCTCACTAAAAGTTTCAGTAAAAGAAAAAAATGTGGTGAAACTTTCTTGGGAAATTTCATTTGGTGAAAGACCATTTGGTCCAACTGAGGACAGGAGGCTCTTTAACTCAAATAAGATAAATGCATTATCGGTGCCAGAATTGGCTGATGGCCAGGTGCTTGTGCAAGTTTATCAGCGTTTATCACACACTTGCTTGATGAATGTTCTAACCTATTTATCGATAGCTGAACTTGATGGTGCATACGGAGCACTTGACCTTGCTCATTGCAGGTTAATAAACATATTTGTCGAGTGAGATGTGCGACAGTAGTGTCCAAAAGACATTTCTAGTGCCATATCCTGATGTGATGTGCACTGTGTGGCGATCTTTTGAGACCGTTAGCCAACTATTCTATTTGCCAGATCATTACTCCTTTAATGGCCAGTAAACTGGCTCCTTTTCCGAAACACTTTTCATTAGTTATTTGAGCCCCGATTGCATTAAACCGTCAGATTATGGCAGAGCGGCCGACAAACAACAAACAAACAGCAACTATCAACTTCTAACCAAAGCATCTGACAAATAATTTATTGTAATTTTATGCGAAAACCATTGCTATTGACTTCTTCTTTCTCTTTCTGTTCCGATTCTACTAATTCTTTGCCACAAAATTCTTCGTCAAATGTATTAAAAGAAGAATTTTATTGCACTCATTGTTTGTGTTCCGTTTGGCGACACATTCCATACGCATCTCTATATTAACGGTGTTATCAAAATCGTATCTAGATCATTTTCTATATCTATATTTTTCTTTGCACCACTAATCTTGATCACTTTGTGCATCCGATTTCGGTAAAACCAGTTATTGTATATTTTTATTTCACTTTTTTCTCAACATTATTGAGACTTTAGTGTGTTTTGTGCAACAAAATTATTGTTTGAACTTATCTTATCGTTTGGGCAATAATTTTTGGGACCAAAAACATTTTCCAATAGTTTATGGCAAATAGTGGAAACGCAAACTGATTCCAACGGCTCAGCAAAAACCTTGATTATAAGCCAAAGTCAGTGATAACGATCATCCGGTTATTCCAATCGATAGTCTGGTTTAGACATAATTTGCCAGTTTATTGTCCAAACAGTTTGCGCGCCGTTAATGCCAAACGTTAATGACATATAAATTACTTTTTGTATGCATTTTTATTTTATTATTTTATTTGCGGCTTAAATACGTTAATCGTAATTAAAAGTTTAAATTTTGTACTCTTCTATAGGGGATAATGGCGTTGAGGCGAACAAACGACGTGGCAAATGCAAGTGGTTCAACGTGGCCAAGGGCTGGGGCTTCATCACACCCGTCGATGGTGGACCCGATGTCTTCGTCCATCAGGTCAGTCACCTTAGCTCACCTCACCTCAGCTGTGGAGTCCTTGCATTCACAATTGCCAATTACATTACAACCTAATACAAGCCAATACAACTAGATATTATCATTGACCGCGATCATATTTTAATAGGAGCACATAATCAATGCAATCTATACAATCTAAATTTACCTATGTTACTTTATCAACCTATCTTAGTGTCGTTTTTAATGTGAAATCGCTATTCTAATGAATATTCATATTCGAGTGGCTATTGAGTTATCAATAATTGAATCAGAGATCGCAAACAATCAGCCGAAAGGGCGGGTTATGTGAAAACTTTTGCCTATGAAAAAGTGATCCATAGATGCAATGCTTTAACCATAATTGCAGGCCTTTTGGTCAGTAGATTGAGCAAGCTCAAACCGTCCTTATGGCCAGGTAATTGATTTTTTATGCTCATAAGAATTGTTAGATTGAAATGAAATTGTCGATCAATATGTTTATTCATTGATTTCAATATTCATTTGCCTATAGGCATAGCCATAGCCTTAGCCCTACTCACAGCTACACCAGAGTTGTTATGTGTGTTCAGAGCACAGACTGATCGGTGTCTGTCGTGCGTGCGCTCGACTCTGGATAGAAATTGATTGCTATGTTTGTTGTTATGATGAGGTATGGGATTATTGCTGTGAAACTGTGAACACCTGATCCGTATGGCGTACGCTGGACTGGAAAATGACTATGAACTTGTAAAACTATAAACAGTTCAGCTGAGTTGCAGTCCAAACTCGGCTCCGGCTCACACTCTTCTCATCCGTGGACCAGAGCTGCGAAATGTTGGCAAAACAGGCCTCTGAGCGATACAATTGATCGCTTTGAGGCACATCTCCATTGGAAGTCAGTCTTTGCCACTCGTGCTGCCGATGATGAGGGTCTGCCATTGGGGGAGCGGTGGGGACGGACTTGTGTGTCGTGTATGGCAGATGACAATAAGAAAGGAGGATTATCCACAAAATGGCCCTACTCGAAAAATATGCTTTTTAAAAAGTTGAGCCGATCTGATCTGATCACTATCTGGGCTCAGGTCTAAGCCTCTGGTAAGACATTGTGTGCAGTATGACAGTACAAATTGCTAGTTAATGAGTTTGGCCGCACTATCTATTAGTCTGGCACACAGTGGTAATGGCCGTACCATTGTTGCGCATACCGAACAGCACAACAGCTCAGACCAGCTGTCCGTTCAATGGCCAGCGCCGGCACTTGCAGTGGGCACAGACAGAGCAACATTGGGCACAAACATTGATTGACAGCTAAATTATTTGTGTGCTTACAGACAGAAGGAATGCTATTAACGACTAAACAGATTCCTTACATAACATTTGCCTCCGCTTTGTGTTCGGCTTTAGTTTAGATTTTGTTCTGATTTTATTTTGTTTTTCTGTTGACTCACTTTTCATTAGTATTTTTCTATTCTAAAGATTAAATTCCATTTGTCCGGTGAGCTGTGGCAGAGTAAGAATTGATCTTACTCGTTTTGACATAAATTGAAAACGACTTAATTCCGTTCCGTTGATGTCGGTTCTCCTATTTTTCAAATTAATCCTTTCAAATGTAATGCATTTTATTTGCTGTCCGTTCGCGACTCAAAAAGTCATCTCTCGGTAGGTCTCTCGCCATGTCTTCAGCGCAGACTGTCTTTCAGCCCAAAGCCTTGCAATACGAGGCGAAACATAAAATTAAATCAGAGTTTATAGGAAATTTGATTTCGTTTTACTCAGATCTCAGTGTTTTCGTTGTCATCTTTCGCTTCGATGTATCTATCGATTGAATTTTGGCCCTTATTTTCACATTTTTTTTTATATCATTGTTGTGTTTCAACGAATTTTTTTCATTCAATTTATTTTTCTCTTCTATTGTTCATCCGTTTCGTTGCTTTGATCTCTAGATTCGTCTCAACTTTTTCTCTTCACTATCCGCACAGTTATATCTCTCAATTCTCCTATACTTTTATTTTATATATGAAATGTTGGTTTCATTGCAAGAAAGAAAATAACTTTTTTATTTTCGTTAAATCCAAATATAGAGGAAAATAATACAACAATTGTGCAAAAATGCATTTTCTTGGACTAAAAGTCAACTCTTAAACACATTTTTCTGTTTTGGGATTTCAATTACTTTTGCGATAACGCAGAGAGAGAGAGAGAGAGAGAGAGAGAGAGAGAGAGAGAGAGAGAGAGAGAGAGAGAGAGAGAGAATGGTAAGAGGTCTTTGGTCGTTGTGTTCGTACAACTAATACTCAGTGATGCAGAAGAAGAAGTATTTCATAGCATAAGACTTTTAACTTATAATAACGTTCGCTCTTCTCAGACAGAGCTAAAATACAGTAATTTTTTCAGCTTGAAAAGTTTTCTATTCTCTTATCCAACGACTTCTAGTAAATTGGTTTCTATATGACCAAGATATCATCTAAATTGACTGCGTATCTCTCAACTATATCGTCGATTAATGCAAGCTATCATGCTGATTCCTATATATTTAGGCTCGTACGGCATCTGCTTGCTCAAATTTATTGTTCATCTTGACACTAAGAAATCTTTGTTCGATTGCTGGAGTGAACCTGGTTTGTATTAGTTACTAAGCTTAGTGTCCAAGCAAAATTAAGCGACGCGTGTATTCAACAATTTTTCTCTTATGCCGTTCACTCTAACTGTTCAGACAATTCAATGGTTGACATCACAAATGTTAAGGTCTGGCGCACGGCATAGCATTCTTTCTGTGATTGAATTTCTTTAATTAGCTATCTATTAGTTTTACAATTAATGACCAAACTCTTTGTAGAGGCCAAGCATTAGAAGCAATGCTCAAATGCGCTCCAAATTAATTGCGGAAAGAAGTAGAAGCGGGTCTGCAATGTGTGCTGTGTTGTGGCACGTATTGACATTAGTCATACACTCCAATCGAAGTTCGAGATAAAACTTTTACTCCAATATTTTTGTCTGATATTAGCTTTTTTGAAGCGAATCACTGGTCAGTAGCTCACACAGGCATCCACTGCATCCACTTCTGTAGCTCAAAACTTATGGCTATAATATAAGTTTGCCTGCAGTTGGTCTGATAAAAAATTTAACATTTCACTGTCTCTCCGGCGCTACTCTCTGCCACCATCTCTCTCAACCAGCTCTCTCTCTCTCTCTCTCCACCAACTATAGCCGAGAATAGCTTCCAATCTTCAGCAATACATATATCCTAAAGGCGTTATTTTCTCCATTTATCAGAATTTAGTCCTTTTATGACATTCTTTAGCTAAACTTTTCTATATTTTTTTTCACTCACTTCGTGTTCGTCAGAGATGGCCAACACTTTTAGCTTTTGTCATCACTTCTAGTTTCAAATATCATTATTTTCTAGCGAAAATTATTATTATTATTAATGCTAGCTAAAATATTGCATGTTAGCAAGAACCGCTTTCGATATGTCGAGTGTTTGAGCAAGTTAAGCAATTTTTATTCTGTCATTTCAGCTCTCAAAATGTTTGCGCAATGCACTCGACTGTTATGTTTGTGACCAAATATTCTGTCTAGAAATCCATTTTTTCATTAATTTCTTGCCTAAGCTCTAGCCTTAAGCCTCCGGGAGTATCGTCTCATCTCGTGTTTGTCCACCTTTTCAGCCGAACAGTTGAGGCCAAATGTTAAATAAAAATTTCCTACATTTTTCATCATGCTTCAATACAAGATAAGACTTTACATGCAAACCAGAAGCTCTAGTGTTTTACAGTGAAGTATTCTTTCAGTGGATTCACTTGTTTTGCGAAAAATTATCATTTATCGCGACTCGCGAGACATTTTACAAAGAGAGTCAATCTTTCAAAAATTATGTTCATAAGCCCTGCTGTAGTGAAAGGGTAAATTTCCTTGAGAGAGTATATATTGTGATGGGTCACTTGTTAATTTTGGACATTATTTGTCTATTTGATACAATTAAAATAGTCTAATATTGCAAATTTTGACGGACTATGTCACGGCTAATGTTTTACAATTATAATCAGCATAAAAGTAACAAAAAAGAAACTAACTAACTATTTTTCTTCTTTTTTTTTATCTGAAAACTAATGATAGTTTGTTGTGGTTTCTGTGATCGCACATTATAATCAAAACTTAGAACAAGCTTGTTTATGTAAGTTGTGCCTTAAAGTCAAAGTTTTGATTCAAAAAGTGATTATCTAGTAAGTTTTGACTATAATGATAGTTCATTTTGGAGCCTAAATTGTGAGCAAAACACAGAAAAAAACTGAACTCGATATTGATTTTTGAGCATTTTATTCTGCGCTCAGAATAATAATGAAAAAGAATAAAAAGTAATAATAATATGAAAAAACGGTTCGCAAAGAATGAGAAGAATAACTATTGTGTAGTGAAAGGCAGGGAAACTGCTCTCAACCTATTGTTATGTAAGGGAAGAGCATTTGCTTTAATTTGCTTTCGTATGTGATGTCGACCAAACCAAGGTATACGTCATCGCCATCACAACAATCTAGCAAATCTCTATATCTTTGAAGTGCTATTTAGTGATTAGTTGTAGACAAATTTGTAGCAAATATCGATTATTAATGTGCGATCTTGCTACTTGTGTACTGATGTGCTCAAAGCAATCGACTTAAGTTTGACTTTGAAATGAATTTATTGTAAAAACTTAATGTAAAGCATCAGTAATGAAGCCATAAAGGAATGGACCCCTAATTCGCTTCTGTGTGTCAACTCGTCTCTACTCTCCCTCATCGCCGTCCAATCCATCCATTGGTTCGTCGGCAACGGCACAGGCATTCAAAACAAGATTTTATACTCAGGAGTAGAGTAATAGATTAAACTTTGAAAATAAATAAAAACGTCTGACTCTAAGACCAATGGATGCGAAGAGAGTCGACGAAAAATCTATCAAATGATGGCAAAGCTTTTGGAAGTAAAAGAAATTTTCAGAACCAAAGCAGAGCCGAGCGCTGGCTCTGCACAGCCTGTCCTCCAATTGAGACTTTCCAGTGAAACACACATTAACTTTTAGAACCGAAAACTACTTTTCTTTTATTAATCAATGACCAAGGTATTGCTATCAAGAGACCACCTTGATCACACTAATACTCATTCTCATCTCCCACACCGAATCAACATGTTAACTAGCTAGTTGTCGGAAAGTCCATGTTCAATTATGATTAGCGAGTGCAAGGTGTTAATCGGTGGCCTTCCCTGCACACTATGCCTCTGCTCTCCAAAGAAAAATAAGAAAAAATATATATTTTGCGATCAATAAAATATAATAACATTTTTTTCATTTGTATTTCGAGAGCCTTCTAGAGTCCATAGTCAGTGCTATGCCGGCGCTCACTCGACTCCACACTCTTTTTATAGTTATTTTTATTATATTTAATATATAGTAAAATATAATATAAAGTTGTAATTTTTTACCTTCGACTCAGAGCACTGGCCATCGAGAGCAGTGCGAGGCCTATACGGTGTTGTGTGGCTCTACTCCACTGCTTCTCTGTATTGCTTTTGGTATTTATTGTTCACAATATTAGAGTTAAAGTTAGAGAACAGTTATTATCAGTTTTACTGTTAGAGTGAAAGAGGAG
>JAUJYQ010000048.1:0-13158 GCA_033995645.1 Hemileius initialis | reverse complement strand
GGTCCGCTTAACAATCGTATATTTGTGGCCAACTTGGACTACAAAGTGGGCGAACACAAGTTGGAAGAGATATTCAAGTTGGCCGGCAAAGTGACTAATGTCAAGCTGTACACCGACGCCACCGGCAACAGCAAAGGTCACGGCACTGTCGAGTTCGAGCACCCCGTCGAAGCAGTGCAGGCCATCTCGATGTTCCACAATCAGAAACTGTTTACTCGGGCTCTGAGTGTCCGAATGGACAAATACGAGAACGACGAACCGCCCGGAGAGTCGAATCCCTCGCCATTGCCGGCCGGTCTCGACAATGTTGGCAAAGGCCTGGGCATCGGCGGTCAGCCGTTGAATATTCAGAAAAGCATGCTCAGTACTCCATCTACGCCCACGCAAGCCCTGACCGCACTCCAGGCACAGCCGTCGCCAGTGCCGGCCCCGACATCTGCTCTGAGCGCACTGACCAGTCTGGCCGGAAACCTGCAACTGCCGCAGTCCTTGCAGCAGAACTTTGCGCACTCGTTGCAGCAGTTGAGCGCTTCTAACCCTTCAGTCAATCCCGTGAACGCACCACAAATGAATAACCCGACGGGTCTTAACATTCCTGGTTTTGGTCTAAACAATTCTATGGACCGATCCCTCTCGGGCTTAGGGCAGTCGACCCAATCGACTCTGAACAGTCTGAGCGCTTCCAACGCTGGCCTCGGTTCGGGCCTCAATTCGTTCGCCAACACCGCGCAGAACGTGTTGGCCTCCCTGTCCAATGTGGGCTCGCAGTCATTAAGCGGTGTGAATCCCCTCCAGATGTCGAACCCTCATCCCCAGCACAACCCGCAGCTGAGCCACAATTCGATGAATAACTCGATGAATAACCCAAATAACGGCAATTTGAGTGTTTACAGCACTTATGAGCGCGAGTTCAGAGACGACAGAGCCCGGACCCAGATTTCCGACACAGTAGTTGTCCGCAATTTGCCGCAGACCTTCAGTTGGCAGAACTTGAGAGACAGGTTCAATGAGATCGGCGAAGTCAGGTTCGCCGAAATGAAAACTCACGGCACGGCTATTGTCAGGTTTAGAACAGACAGAGACGCCCAGAGGGCGGTCGACCTCATGAACGGCATTCGCATCGATAACCGACCGATCGAAGTCAATATCTATTGATTTGATTGACTATTGACTCGAGTCTTGTCTCAACTGATTGGCAATCATGTCCTGTCTGTCCGTCTGTGCGCTCACGACTCCATTTCTTGCCATTTATTCTCAATTTAATGTTAGATTTTGTTTTTGTCGATCACCTCTTGTTCTTTCTGAGCATTCAATTGTCTATTATTTAAAAAGTGAATTTGAATTTAGTCTAAAACAACAAACAAAAAAAGAAATTCATTTGTGAAACACATGTCATGACTTGTTTTGAAAATCGAAATCTGATTTAATTGTGATTTAGATTTCAATTTTCCATTCATTCCTATCGACTAATAAATAGTTTTTTTTTCTATCCAATATTGTTTTGACTCCAATCGCAATCGGCTTTTGGTTCTTCAGTGGATTGTCGTTTTTGTCTTCCAGATTGGTCTCCAAGTTGTATCTGAGGAAAAACCAGAGCAATAACTCGCAACTTATACTGTCTTTCCTATATAAACAAGGTTGTTTGCTCGATAACTCTCGTTTCCAATTACACTAAAACTTTTTTCAAATATAAATATTCAATCGATTCGTTCAATTAAATTCAAAAAATTCTTGGAATCTAATGGTCTGAACTAGAATTGTGTCATTAGTTCGCACTTTACATAGAAATACAATTTTATTCCGATTTCACCAACAAATTAATCGACAGTAAAATTGAATTTTACGTCAAATTCCTCGAAGTTTTTCACCAAAAAAAAAACATTTCAATTGTTTCTCTAAACTCTAGCAGAAGAAAAAAATTCTTTGAAAAATACTTTAGAATTTGGAACAATTATCCTATTTTTACCATGATTAGTGTCGAGCCAGCAGCATTAAAGTGATAAATCGAATCTAATCTTGAAAGTTCCATAAAAAAGCATAAAATAAATAGAAGAGCCACCTTGCACATACAAATAACTAGCTGAAACCTGTTGATTATCAAATGCTCGTCAATCATCAACCCATTAAAAGCAAGTTCAAAAACTCTTTGGAAGGCTTATCAAATAGAAATTGATGACAATTTAATAAACAAACATAAATAACAAGATCATTTTGTGATGATTAACGATGAGATGAAATACGAGTCCAATGAATGTCAATTAAGTGCAAATCAGTGCCGCTATGACTGCAAAAGCAATTAAACTGCAACTAAAGTGGGACTCAATTACCAGATCTAATCATTAGACAAATCCGACAACAAAACTATTGCCACTACTTTTATAGGCCTTTTAATGCTTTGTCACATCTATTGCCTGATATTTGCACGGATTGCTAGTTCCTAATGAGTTGTCAGAGTGAGGCCGAACTGCCAATTGCCAACTGGGTATGGCTTATGGCTTCCTCTGTGCGACCATCCGATCAGCCAATCAAACATAAATTATATAACAAACCAATGCACACACAGAACAGGTTCCAAATTGACCATGCCACTCAAGCCACACCTCGACAATGGTCAGATGAACAAGGCAAACTCACCTGGACCACTTTGGGCATCTTGTTCGCTGCACTTTCACACAACTATCCAAACTATTTGCACGTCATTTGTGGCACTAAAGTCCGTTAAAAATAGAAGTGACATAAGAACTGTATTTTGAAAGTTTGCCAAAAAGTTATTAAATCGCTGTCGAGTCTCAAATCAAACTCTTATCCATAAATGTCGTCCGCATTGACGACAGTTTCCATTCACAAAACGCTTAGTGGACTCACTATTCACTCACTCTAAGACGTTCTTTACGTGAATTCTTGCCTCAAATGTGTCCTCACTTTCAACGGACTGAAGCGATGAGTGAAACAGTGTTTTAGTTTATCACTCATTCAGACAATTAGTCTAATGTCATAAATGTCTGTACTTTTATGATATTGTGATATCTAACCAGTGATACGATAGTACGGCGATGGCTGACCAGACCGTGAGCCGACTGGTGACCATCGGCGACCACCTGCACGACGACGAGTGGGTCGGGAGGGCGGCACAGGTAGGGCTGACTCACTGACTCACAGACCTTGATCTCAAGACCTGTCACTCTCTATAGCACTACAACTTGAAAGTCGAGTCGTTCACCGCCGCCGACCGCACCACAGATGAGTCATCTATTTTTGTCACCCAGCACTTCCATGGCGACATCTTCGAAGAGTTGTCTCACCTCAAGAGGCCGATCATCCATCCACTGGTCATCAAACACTGCATCGAAAACAATTCAGTGAGTTATTCAAACACTTTCCTCCTTTCCTATGGCTAACAGATGTCCTTCACAGCCATTACCACAACTCAATCATCCTCTGTATAACTACTTCTTGAAAGATGCGATTGTCTGCTACTCTTTTCCCAAGAAAGACAAGAAAAAGGTGGAGATCACCAACAAATATCTGCGGCTCATAAAGTTTATGGGCGGTCAGACCCGTAAAGATATGAAGACAGGAAAGTCTTTTGAGAGGACGCACCTCATTGAGAGTAGTACCGACACCGAGAACTACAGGTGTGCAGTGATCTTCGGCATTCCCATTCTGTTCAAGGAATGGATTGACGAGATCTGGCAGCACAGGGATGAGCCCGACTTCAATCCCAACGATCAAACTCTGCTCAACAAACATCGAATCAAACCGTTTTATGGCCTTTACATTGCTTTCGTTAATTTTGATGACCCGAATGAGGCCTTACTCAAGAGTCAAATGGAAGCTGAGACCAAAGAAAATGGCGGACAAGTAGTTGATCCCAACGACGAAAAGTGCACTCATTTTGTAGTCAACGCGACCAAAGACAACAGGAATTGTCAGCAACTGATGGACAGTTTCAGCGATAGATACGCTGCCGTTCCTGACTTTGTAGTCTTCAAAAGTGTATGTTTCACTTGGTTTATATTGTTTAGCAAATCTAAAATATCTTATCCTTCAGTGGTTCATCGAATCCTTAGGCATGAAGAATCGAGAAGTGGAAGAAGCCCATCAAATCTTTTCAAACAAACGGCGAAGTCTTAGCCGAACTCCGAGCTCACTGGCAAGAGCTTCAACCGCGACATTAGGTGTGATGAGTCCTGAGTTCGACAAATCATTTGCCGATTCGGTCTCAAAGTCAGAACTGGAGGCAACAGATGCGAAGCGCACTTCAAAAACTTTTCCTATTTTTCAAGAATTATATGAAACCGAAAGAAATTATGTGAATTATTTGAAGGCTATACTAAACAAGTTCAGAGACCCTTTGCTCGGTAAAGATGATAAACACGAAGACCTTCTGCCTAATGAAATAGAAATCAAACAAATCTTCGGATGTCTGCCGCCTATCGTTGAACTTCACGAAAGGGTTCTGTCGAGGTTAGAGAGAATTGCCAACAACTACAGCGATGACAATGACATCGGAAGGATATTCGTTGAACACGTAAGTCATTGCCAATCGATAACTTATCAGTGGTTCTAATTTTTATTTTTTGTCCTGACAACAGTCAAAACAGTTTCTGAAGGTTTATCCTGAATATATGAACTTTTTGGAGGACATCAAGAAGACTATTGACACTTGTATTGAAAAATATCCTCGCTTCGATTCATTTTTGAAGGTGACGATAAATTTGTCACAACTTAAACTAATCCAATTGTCAATTGATCAACAGGTGGCACAAAAGAACCCAGAGTGCGGTCGACAGACGCTCAAAGACCTGATGACACACCCTTTCCAGCGTCCGCTCAAATACCCGATGCTCTTAGAGAGACTGCTCAACAAGACTGACAAAAGCAAACCCGATTACAATCTGCTGAAGGAGGCGCACAGCACTTTGCAAGAGGTGATCAAATTGATTAACAAAGGTAAGGACAACACCGAGGGCCAGAAGAAGATGTTCGACCTGTTCCATGAGATCGAGAACTTCCCGCCGACGCAACTTTCGGCCCATCGGCACCACATCGCCGACTGTGACGTCAAACTGTTGTATCGCTTGGAGGACAACGCAGAGATCGTCAAACTCGATAATTATATGTTCCGACTGTTTCTGTTCAGCGATAACATAATTGTATTAACTTATTAGCTCTTACTCTCGTTCTAAATAATTGATTGTTTGCTCCTTAGTTGTGCAAAAAGCGAACTCTTAAGCGAAGCAATTCTCTGTCTCTCAACGGACCCAATCCTCACACGAACTCTTCCAATGTTAAGAAAAACTCCAAACGTGTCTACAAATGGATTGAAACCATTGATTTGGCTCTAATCAAGTATATTATCAAACCGGAGATCGAAGGTATGTTCTGAACAGTTATTTTTTTGTACTCCATTTTGAATTCACTGTTTATCTCCATTTATCTCAATTTAATCTCTAATTAATGTCAATCAATCTAGACTTCAAGGATTCGTTTGCGATCGTCACCCTTCCCAAGAAGGACTCCGATCGATCACTTCCCACATATCCCTTCATCGTCAATATGCCCGAGTTTAGTAGAGACAAGATCGTGGATCAGATCACCCGAACGATGACCACTTTGTTTGGTGAAATTCAGCGCAACATTACAGTGAACAGTGATTTCCGATCTCTCGATTTCAAACATGCAAATATGATGGCCAACGATGTCAGCAAATCAAAGATCAAAATCGGTTCTTTGTCTATACCGCGCCGACTCGGTATCAGTCGCTCGGCTTCGATCAAAGACAAGCGGCGGTCGTTGGGACCGGCGATGTCGATGGAGTCGTTGCACACGTTGGCGCCGGGCGAGAAGCCGCCGGCCAGTCCGCGCGCCAGCCGACGGATCAGTCGTGTTTTCTCAACCTTTCTGAGTCCCCAAACCTTTCAGACCCGGTCCCGCCACCCGCTGATGGGATCGATGACCAGTCTTAACGTAAGCCGTAGCTCACTCATAGTCAATCAATTGCATGGAACTGTTGACTGACCATCGATTCGATTTTTCTTTCTATTCCCCTAAACACCTGTAGATTTTGCACTAATCTATAGCCATCTCTCTCTTCTCTTCTCGACTGTTCACAGGAAAACATTGATATCAACAACAGTCCATCGAATTTCAGTCTTCCGACAACACCGGCGCCGCGTAAGAAGAAATGCCCGACCAGTGAACAAAACGAACGAACTATGCAAACCTAACAGACATCGAATTGTCTTACAAAAAGATTTTATTTGTATTATATGAATATTTTTGAATCCGAAGAAAGAATTAATTTTTTACAAAACAATTTTTTTTATAAATATATAAATATTATACATCTATATATCTATTGTAAAGCGCTTTACAATCTTGGAAAACGACTTTTTATGCGTTCTTTTGTCGGCTGTAGTTGTCGTCACTAATCGCCTGACAAGTATTTGTATGGTTAGTGACAACACAAATAGAAATGCATTTCATTTTTATAAATATTATACTTATATTTCTTTTTTTTCTGTATTTTCTGTATATTCTTAGCGACAAAATGCAGACAATCATCCGATAAATTCATTTCTCAAATTCGTTGTCAAATATTTAAAAACGTTTCTAAATAAAACTCTATTTCAACAGTTTGTCGGCTAATGTCTGTCCCCTAAGACTCGGCGTCCGTCCGACCGAATCGCTCACTGCTATCGACTGTTCGGATGACTCCCAAAACAGTTCGTGACTTCCGATCGGTTTATGAATTAAATTAATATTTGTATTAATTATTCAAAACATGTTTAAAACATAACAAAGGCTTAGAGGCTATCGATCGGGCACTCGAAACGGCTTTACTGTCGCATCAGTTATATCGCAATTATATTATATTCTTGTATAAACTGAGCACAACTGCACTGACACAACCAGAACACAGAACACAGCAAAAGAACAGTTAGACCTAAACCCAACCCACAGCTGACAGTTCTGTGGCTAACGTCCAAATCGATTCTCTACTACAGAGTGTAATAGACTTGTTATTCATGGCACTATTACACAGGACATCGCCGGAGCTCTCAATCGGCTAAATGTCGACCAAAGCCAATAAATTGTTTGGGATTACGATCGCTGTTATTGTGTCTGCCATTAATTGCGCAAAAATATTAGTGAATTTTAATTATACTATAGAATCGATTGTCCTTTCGTTGGTTTTGCTGCCAATTCCGAAACCTTTATCCAAATGGAGCATCACTTGCGAGCACAGGAGGCACGCAATCGCCGGAGCGCTCAGCTCTTCAGCCAAAAGAGCATAAATGAGAAGAAAAAAATTGTTATTTACAACAGATATAAAACAAGAGCTGCGATGCAGTGCCCAAACCAAGAGCTTTTATTTTGATATCAACTACTAGTCAAACAGTGGAGACCAGGGGAACGGCTCGCGGGTCAGTCCACATATGAATTACATGACACACAACACAACCTATTATTGATTGATTGGGAGATGAGATGAGAATAGAATTTCTCATTACTTTTGATTCTGAACTTTAATTAAGCGATTCTTGATTAGCGACTCGACTCGACTCACGAGCTCTCGTCCACTGCTTAACAGTTAATTACCGACTCTTTTGTCATTTCAGTGATTCAATTGAGTTCTCGGTCTTGTGTCGTGTGTTGTGTGACCTCCTGTCCGACAGTTCCAGTCCTACAGTGCGCGCCACTCAAGCCTAGGACCAAATGTCAAACACTTGTCGCCGCAAACGCCAATGCAATCACCGAATCGATGCAAACGTTTAATAATAATTAATACGATTCGGTGAAACACTCTTTTGACGACACTCTGGCTCTCAATTAGAATGGATTGTTATCATCGATCAAAGCCATCGGATGCCGACCTCAGTGTCAGTTCGCGCCGGATATGGCCGTCACTGCTCGCAGTCTAATCACACCATCAAAGGTATAGCCCTTTCCTCACATCATTCCTAACAATAATCCCTTTTTTATTGAATTATTAATTCATTTTCGAATATTTATTGACTCAAAAATTGTTTGCAATTAATTATAAGGTATCGCAAGAGTGAGCCATAAATCAGTCTTAAGTGTAATTAATAACACTATAATTATATCTAACAATAGACGGGTCAGAGATGTGCAGACCAGACAAACTGATCCGGTTATACGTAGACAACAGAATGGAAGCGCTCATTAGACTGATTATATCACTGCTAATATAATGTTGATAAATTGGCATGCCAATGTAACACAAGAATTATTTATTTACATTCGAGCCAACAATTTTTAGATCTTTAGAGTGTCATCTTCAATTGGAAAGTGATCTTAGCATCAATTAGGTCATACGGTATGGTATGAAATATCATTACAGGTCTCTTCAGGCAATAAAATTATGTCTTCAAATGAGCTCTCGTTTATGTGATATAAAGAATTTGAAGAATTTGCGGTAAAAAAATGAGTGTTACGTTGGCAGACAATTGTGCCTTGATGTGTCCTTGTTCAATTTCACGCTTCAATTGAGAAGGTGAAAACGAAAAGTCAATTATACGGTGAATAAGAGTCACTTCTCGTAGTAATCTTATCATAGAAAAAAATCTTATATTAAAAAAAAGAACTCAAAAATTATTTAAAATCAAATTCTCGTTTAAAGAATTTGTTGTTCAGAAAGAGAGAGATTTAAAAGAATTATAATTAAATTTCATTCCTCATGAAAAGTAATTCTTCTGAGAGTAACCTCAAAGAAGATTTGCAAAGACATAATATATATAATTTAAATAAACCAGACCAATAGCTATGATTTATCACCTAGACACCACTGATTAAAAATTAGGAATTTTTGTGTCCAAATATTTTCCAATTAATCTTTCGCTGTGACCGTAAACCAGCACAAGTTGAGCATTGAAATGACGGTACCTGTAGGTCGCTGTCGACCAGAACTAGTGATTATCAGTGGGTTTGGTCATCATCTGCACCGACAGAGAGCTTACCATTCGATTAGGTCATACATTCTGTGATGAAGTGGTGATCATAACGGATGACTTGTCCGGCAGTAGAGCCGTAACTACGGGTCAGACTCAGACTCAAACCTTATTCATTGCGAGCGACCCTTTAATTAAGCGTTAATCGCATCAAAGGATTATCGATAATAAAAACACATTTTTCTTAATCTCTTTCATATCATTCTTTCAGAGATGTCGACGAATACCAAACAGATTGTGTCCAACGCTATGCAAACCTCGCGCCAACACTGGTCCACAAAATGATTAAAAAGATATCATTACCGGGCTCTTTACGGCCGGGCAAGGACTCAGGCAAAGTGGTCAAATACACGCCGTGCAGCACATCGGGCCGGCATCTGGCCGATGATGACCTCGACGAGGTGGCCGTCATCAGCAATGCTGCGCCCGACAGCGTCAGGTACGGCAGCGGACAGCTGTCCACCGCCAACGGACCGCGGGTCGTGCCCGGGATCATCACATCGCATCTGGGTGGTGTGAGCGTGATGCAAAGGTATGACCAGGCTTGTGTTTGACAGCACTAAGCATTGGGATTATTATTAATTATCTCTGGTTATAGATATTAATTTGCATCTAATTAACATTCAATTCAGCATGCACACAAATGATTCTATATTTATAAATATATGAGACCAAGATATATTACGCTTGCACACTTGTGCAGCAAGGCATCAAGGCAATCTCTATATGGCTTCCACATTTCAAAATGCACTGTAACCTAGCTACATTCTAAATTATTAATTATGGAGAGAGAGAGAGAGAGAGAGAGAGAGAGAGACTGGCAGTCGAGCGAATTAGACAAATATGAGTGGAATTGCATTTTATTTATAGCAAACAAAGCATCAAAATTAATCATCATGTTGAATTTTCTCATAGGAATTGCATATATAGAAGAAAAAATAGAGGAATAAACTGAAACAATGAATAGCTGTGAGTGTTTTGCCAGAAAGGGCTGGAAAGGGATTCCAACCGATGCCAACCGACGGCTATAAGCGCTTTAATTTCATTTCATATTGCTTTCAGTCAATTATTAAACATTTTATAAATAGTAACAAATGTTAGACACAAATGCTGGCCATTGTATGTCAATTGAACCCATTGGCCGACCGATCGCTCCAATTGTTAATCAGTTTTATTTCCACACATAACGAGCGGAAGCAATAAATTGATAGCATCACCAAGAATATAGTGACACACCTACAACATTGCGCCTACGTACACAATTTTGTTAAGTTCATTTCAGGCCTTGAACAGTTTCAATACATCAATATAGCTCATGTTCAATGAATAACCATGATAAATTTTGCGCGGATTTAACGAAAGATCTGTACATTTTGCAATTCTAGACTATTATATCATATGTTTAGAACTGTACTAGGCAAGTCAACTAGCTTACATTTGCGGTCAGACACACGACAATAGCCCGGACACAATCATTGCAAATAGAATTACGTTAACAAGATTACTCCTCTACTATTCAAACACATCCAACACCAGAACGACGGCTCGATTCTACAGAATATGTTTTAAAGATCCAAAAGCCAATTGAAATTCAGATCACAATATGAGAAAAACGACAGATTCTCTCCTAAAATAACATTAATAGAGATAAACATTTTGTATAAATATTTTAGAGAAAATTCTTATCTATTTTATAAATTCAATTATAAGACTCTGAAAAAAACTAATTACAATTACTTTACAGGGATTACAGAGCTTTGAGTACATCTAGTGTTCAGTCGCGTCCGTCTTTGTCTCAAATTCCCTCAACAATCGCTTCCACGAGTATTGTGTCTGCGCGACCGGCGGACGGCCAGAAACTGAAAGTGAAGTGTGCGTCCCGACAGTCACTGATCGATACGGTCACCGGGAAATTCCCGCCGACCAGTGGCGTCAGCGGTGTGGCCGGAATCAGCTCTTATATGGGAAATGGAAAGGGAAGGGACGCAAAAGGCAAGACTGGTTCGGTTGCAGGTCAGCACTCAATTACTTAATCGATCGCTTAACTCGTAATTGTTAGCAAGATCACTAGACCATGATCTTGATATTTGACTTGGATTTCTGTGACAGTGGGCCTGACATAAGTCAAACTCTATTCTTGTTGAGAGCAATCAATTAATTTCTAAGCGATTCTATTCTTGAATGGGTTTCAGGTTTCATAAGCAGAGGTGTCATGAGCTCTGACTTAGAGATACCGAAGAAGACGAGGGAAATGCGGAGGAAAGAGATCAAGAAGGAGTTCGAGCGGTGGGAGACGTCGACGTCGGCCAGCGACAAAGGCGGCTGCAACTGGTCGTTCGTGTTCGACCCGTCGGGTCGGCTGTGCTACTACTGGTCAATGGTTGTGAGTGTTGCGTTCCTCTACAACTTCTGGACCATCATCTATCGGTGCGCTTTCCAAGAGATCAGTGAACTGACAGTGGGCACCTGGTTCACATTTGACTATTTGTCCGACTTCATCTACATCCTGGACATTGCAGTGCATTTCAGGACCGGCTACCTGGAAGAGGGTGTGCTCCAGACAGATAGTGTCAAACTGCGCCAGCACTATATGAATTGCACAATGTTTTACATCGACTGCTTATGTCTTCTGCCGCTCGACTTCCTCTACTTATCCATTGGCTTCAAATCAATACTCAGATGTTTCCGTTTGGTCAAAATCTACAGATTTTGGGCATTTCTCGATCGCACAGAACGCCATACAAACTATCCAAATGTTTTCAGAACAATATCATTAGTTCATTATATTCTTGTTATATTCCATTGGAACGCCTGTCTGTGTCAGATCATTCATCTCAACGACGGCTTCGGATCTCGTGACTGGTTCCGGGACACCAAGAAAGACGTCTATTGTGATGGCGTTCAATGCGATTACTTGCAGTGAGTATTGCATCGCAGACACACTTTCCGATCCCTTTAACCATCTCTTTGTCCGCTCCGACCGCCGCAGTGCTATGTATTGGTCGGTTCTGGCGCTCACCACAATCGGTGAGTTTCTTTGCGGTCCTGGCATACCCTCTGACCCCTAGTTTGTTTTGTAGGAGACCTGCCCACTCCCAGGACAAAGAGCGAGTACTCGTTTTTGGTGATGGAAATAGTGTTCGGATTGTTTCTATTCGCGAGTTAGTATCGATTCTCAATTCATTTCACTTTTGGTCTCGATTTAAGTCCATTCAAACCACTCTATTGTCTGTCACGACAGCTGTCTTGGGATATGTCGCCAATATTGTGACTAATGTGAGCGCTGCCCGAAAAGAGTTCCAAGGTAATGCCACTCTTGTTCGCTCTTTTTTCATTAGTTATCGATGTGATTTAGCTAAAGAAATGTTGCAATTTAGGTGTTTAAGTCTAAGATTGACTTAGTTGAGAAGCAAAAAAAAAAAAAAAAAAAAAAAAAAAAGTTGTTGGCCTTAAACCAAGCTTTTTACTAGAGTACAAATGAGACATTTGTCAGGGAATCTGCAATAAGCTAGCAAGTTGTACTAAGCTGAGCTGAGCCGAGCTAAGTCGAGCATAAGATGGCCAAGAGCAATTGGTTGAACAGTTTATTTGCGTAGAGAGGAGACAAATATTTATTTATGTCTCATCAAAACCTAATTAATGGCAAACAACAGCCAAGTTGGACGCCGTCAAGACGTATATGCGGATGAGACGAGTGCCCGAACACATCCAGACCAAAGTGATCCGATGGTTCGACTACTTGTGGATGACCCAGAAGTCGTCCGACGAGGAGAGGTCTGTCGGCTGCCTTCCGGGTGAGCTTAACATTAACCATTCAGTTGTCCACTTGAACATTGAAATACAAGAATCTTAGATTCTATTTGTTTATAAATCAAATCGAAGTTTTTTATCTTTCAAAATTTGACAATTCAACTTGTTAGTATGAAACATTTTATACAGTAATTAATCAATTCGATTCATGATCAATTATTTCTTGGAACAAAATGATAAACAATTCAAAGCACTTGATAAACTTCCTTGATTCCTTTAGCACTTGATAAACTGAACTTGAAACTTAAACTTAAACTGCCAATAATTCACCCTTAAATTAATATGTTCAAGTTTATTTGTTTTTTTTTCTAAATAATTAATGAAATCATAATTATTGTTTAGAAATTATAACTTTATATTTATTTTCAACATT